>PVIC010028483.1:0-23178 GCA_004025085.1 Thryonomys swinderianus
TCCCCTGCGCGAGCCTCGAGCAGCGGCGCACACCCACCCAGACTTGCCCAACGAACCAGTTCCGAATTCAGGGAGGCGCCGCCAGAGAACAGAGCGTCCCGACGCGTCCTCAAGCCGCGGGGCTGTGCGACCTTGGGCAAGTCACTTAACGCGGCGGTCCGCTCCCCTCTGTAAAGGAGGGGGCTCAACAGATACCCGCGGAGGTCTGAAAAAAGTGAAAGCCTCGCAGGTCTCTAAGTGAAAACAGACGCGGGCAGTCGGTGGCCAGTTTCCGGATGTGCCAAGTTTAAACTTGCTCAGGGGAAGAGCGAGAGCGGTGGCGGGTTGAGCAGGGCTCGCGCCCCCGGCAAGTTCCTCTCAGGCGCGCCCCGAAACCCCCGCCTGGAACCCACTCACCTCCAGAGAAGGGTGCGTTCGAACCAGCTCCCCAGCCGACTGCGGCAGCCGCACCCGCCGCCCGTCTACTAGCAGCGGCATAACGGAGCAGGAAGCTGGGCAGGCCGTGGGAGGCGCTAGCCTCCCTAGGAAGGCGCCACCGAAGCCCCGCCTTGGGCCGCCGCGGACGTTCCTGTAAAGTGTAGTTACGCACCAGAAAAAAAAGCAGGACGGGCGCAAGGTTACATGGGAAATGTGGTCCAACGGGGAATCAATCATGGAAGCGGGCTCCGGCCAGCCTCCTCCGCAAGGTACGCCGGGAAACGTAGTTTCGAAAACTTTGAAGTCATGAACTTGGAATGTAGAAAAGTAGGAGACTCATGAAACCCTTGACTCTGACTTTCCACACAGTGGCAGCCCAGGCTAAGGATGGGTTTTGGGTCAGTCACCTTCCCTCCAGGCCCCTTCCCATCTTTCCTCTTGTGCGTGACGTTGCTCAAGCTTGAGTTTGGGAATGTCTGCTGTCCTGCCCTATAGGGTTATACATGAATAATGAAGGAAACCTTTTTTTTTTTTTTTTTTTGCTTTTTGGAGACAGGGTCTCGCTTTGTAGTTCAGGCTGGCCCTGAGCTCACTATGGTGCCCAGGCAAGCCGCCGCGAACTCAGCAATCCTCCTGTCTCTGCCTCCCGAGTGCTGGGATTACAGGCGTGAGCCACCACGTCCGGCATTGAAACCTTTTTTTTTTTTTGAGACAGGGCCTCGCCGTGTACCCCAGGCTGGCCCCGAACACGTGGTCATCCACTTGTCTCAGCCTCTCCAGTGTTAGGATGACAAGCATGTGCCACCACGCTCGACCTGTCCGAAACCATCTTAAACTGAGAAAATAGGTCCACAGTATGCTAGCTCCACACATAGTAAACTGGTCCTGGTGCTTGCCTGAAGCCCGCAGCACTCTTGTAAACCGAAGCAGGAGGATCAAAGTTCAAGCTAGGGCTGGGAAATTCAGCAAGACCCAGCCTAAAAATTAAAAAAGGACTCAGGGGCCCGGGATTTAGCTCAGTGGCGCCATGCCTGCCTCCCATGCACAAGGTCCTGAGTTCTACTGCAGGAGGGGGGTGTACATAGGTCAGTTGCAAATACTGAGTCGTCAGTAACAGGCACACAAAATAAGTAAAATGTGCTTAGACGCCATGCACAAAACACAAATGGGCTGGGGGCTCTTGGGAAACAGCCACTGCTCTGCAGATGGGTGTATGCAGTAGATGTCTCCCCAGCCCACTGTGCTCTAAAACCTGAGAGCTAATTATTCAAACAAACCCAAGTCAAGGTATGGTGTAGCTGCTTCACCCAGGGCAGAACTTTAACATCCGTCTTCCACATGCAATCCCCTCAGTTTAGAAAAACAGTATTATAGAAGTGACTGTAGGAGACGCTCTGAGGGGCCCCAGCTCACTCAGCTTCTCACCAAAAAACTATTTCTTGTTATCAAGAAAGTACTTCCTACATTATCACCCCAAACATGGAGGTCAGTATCAACACCTGTCATGAGGCCTTAACTTGCCCAGTTATTCAAATAATACCAAATGCTACAGCGAAGATTAAACCCAGCTTGGATGGCAAAGCTAGCGTTATCACCTTAATATATTTCAAGACAGGAGGACTAAAGCAACTTGTTGCAATGCTGTAAGTCCCACATAGTAACAACACCTGAGCTAAGATCAGGGCTTGAATCCAGAGTGAGCAGTTATCAGCTGTGTAACTTTCACAAAGTTAATCTCTCTACAAGCCTGAGGTGCACGGTGGTGCTCACCTGTTACCCCAGCACCGGGGAGCACTAGGCAGGAGGATCCTGAGTTCAAGAACAATCTGGGTTACATAGTGAGACTCCATCTTAAAACAACAAAATGGCTGTTAACTTCTAGAGACTTTTTCTCCCCCAAGTAACTTCAGGTTTATGAATCTCTAGACCGGTAGTGGCAAACCTATGGCATGCATGCTGAGCCTGCTATTTATCACTGAAAGTTCTAAAAGGTTCCCATCATTACTCTACACTATGTCCAAGTCCTGAATTAAATCACCTGGGCAGATACAAAGAAAATCATCTTGCTCGCCTATACCTGATGCCATTATGTATCTGTAATTTCAGGGCTATGTTACTATTTTCCATAGAAGTTCTTTCAAAGGAAGTCATCTTTGGAGAGGTGTCTGGTCCTTGTACCTGCTAAGCCTGTGACTCTTGGTTGGATGTGCTCAGCAACAGCCATGGACGCTTCTTCGCACGACATACAAGGACAACATCCTCATCACAGTGTGCCATTTATTTCTCAACACTCCTGAAGTATACACTGGCAAGAGTCCTCCCTTTACCAGTGAGGACTCAAAAGCAGCTTTCCAATGTAAAAACAGTGCAATAACCAACAGATCAATATCACATACATACATATCAAAAGATGTCTATGGGAGAAGTCTTTATTAAAGTGCCCTCTTTACTGACATAAAACTTAGTCCCAGATTAATGATGTCATTTTTATTTTCACAATGTATATTTTCTCAGTCCTCTTTAAAATTAAGATTTATTTGTAAATAAATGTATTCTTTTAGACTGTAACTACTTCCCAAACCACAAAGACACCACCTACTTCCTGCTAATTTTTGTGGATACTTCATTTATTTTATGCAATATATAAAAATCCACGTTTTTATCAGCAGTTAAAAAAAAAACAGAACCTTAAAGGTTCTCAAATGACTGAATCAAGTCAACAAGAGAGAATTCACCAATATACAAGACCTTTTAAAGTAATAAAAATTTCCTTTTTCCAAAACTTATTAAAAGGTTGAAATTCAAAGTCTACATTGCCGTCAATGTAATTATACAAGAGTATATACAGGAGCCCTAGGAAAGAATTAACATTATATTACAAAATATCTGTGGTCAAGAAAATACTGCTTGCCTTTAAATAAATAGACACGGCAGATAAATAAATACTCTTAAAGATGATCATTTTCACAAATACACAAAGTACATATATATGAGAAACAAAGGGAAACATACTTGAGGTTCAAAATGATTCTAGAAGCACTTGCACAAAGTTGTTCAAAGCAGCACTAAGACTCCTCTCTCACGGTTTAGTTATAAAAATGTGGAGACTTGCTCCAGGAGGATTTCATCAAGCTGAATTGATGATACACATAGCTGTCACACGCAGTCAGCAGGACGAACTTCTGCCTAGTGCTGATGGGAGCCATTATATCAAATAATAAGAAACACTTCAAAATAACTAAGTGATCCTGGTCAAAACCCTATGTAACTGGTGCAAATGGGCAGGTTCAGTGTTAACAGGATCCTTGGGAGTCAACAGGTGAAATATTGTCTTGTGTGTTCACTTTGTCAATGTGAATTACATTCACCTGGGCCTCCACTTCTCTTCCAATCCATTTTTACACCAAGTAAGTACCTTATCTGTCTGATCTTGTTTCCACCAGTGCTTCTGTCTTCCCTCCAGGCATCCATGGCCCTCTGAAGTCCCAGGAGAGCTTTGTCAATGGCAGCTCCAGCATCTCTCCACTTCATCTTCACTGAACTCATTAAAATCCCAATACACAAATACAATTACAGCAGAAAGTAAACAATACAGCCAAAATAAACACCCTAGTTTTTAAATAAGAGGATTTATCCTAGAAGATTTTTCATTGAAATCAGACCAAGAAAGTCTTATGATTCTGGCTGCAAAAAGAACCTATGTTAAAAAAAGCCACCTATTCACTGGGTGTGGTGGCTCATGCCTATAATCCCAGCACTCAGGAGGTACAGGCAGTAGGATTGCTGAGTTTGAGGCTCGCCTGGGCTACATAGTGAGCTCACAGCCAGCCTGAACTACAAAGTGAGACCCTGTCTCAAAAAAAAAGAAAAGCCACTTTTCATTCACATGGGCTAGTACTGACATTACAAATCATATGAGGCCAGCCATGGTGGCTCACCCCTGTAATCCCAGCACTCGGGAGGCAGAAGCAGGAGGATTGCTGGGTTCGAGCCTTGCCTGGGCTACACAGTGAGCTCAGGGCCAGCCTGAATTACAAAGTGAAACCCTGCCTAAAAAAAAAAAAATCATATGAGGACATTTAAAAAAGATACATTAAATAAGCAGTCTTTATCATAACCCCTCTATAAAATATTGCACATGACAGTCTTTTTCTTTTGTCTATAAGGGGAATATAAAAAGAAAACCTAACAATCATCTGCTCAGATACTAGGTAAAGTCTAAGTAGAATGCACAATGCCTGCAACATGTACTATCGTCCAACCAATGCCGAAACAGGATGAGCCTAGGTAATGATGGCCATGCCAGGAAGAGCAACGCACCTCAATCACAAATTCTTGAGATAAGAGGGGATTGGCCAGGCACATACACCACAGGTGGGGAGCCCACACTACTGGAGGGACTTCGGAGATGTGCATCAAAGGAGCTCGGTGTAATCCCAATCACGGAATCATTCTGAGGCACTTCACCTTTCAAAAAATCATCATCTTCTTCTTCTATTATCTCCTGGGATACAAAATCTAGATTATCAATATGATCACAAATAAGCCTTGAAAGTTTTCAAGAATTCCTTTTCTAGGGCTGGAAATTTAGCTCAGTGGTTCCAGCGCCTGCCTCACAAGCGCAAGGCCCTGAGTTCGATCCCCGGTAACCACATACAATGCTGGGCATGGTGACTCACGCCCACCAGCTATCAATACCACATACTACAGTGCCAGGCGTGGTGGCTCACACCTATAATCCTAGCACTTAGGAGGCAGAGGCAGGAGGATTGCTGAGTTCAAGGCTTGCCTGGGCTACATAGTGAGCTCAGGGCCAGTCTGAACTACAAAGCAAGACCCTGTCTCAAAAAAAAAAAGAACTCCTTTTCTAGGCCGGGGATATACCTCGGTGGTTCCAGCGCCTGCCTCGAAAGATCAAAGAACCAAGTTAAATCCCCGGTAACCAAATACCACAATGCCAGGCATGATGACTCACACCCATAATCCCAACACTTGGGAGGCAGAGACAGGAGGATTGCTATGAGTTTGAGGCTTGCTTGGGCTACATAGTGAGCTCAGGACCACCCTGAACCACAAAGCTAGACCCTGTCTCAAAAAAACAAAACAAAACAAAAACAAAACAAAACAAAAACAAAACAAGAATTCTTTTCCTGCTAAGTACACTGGTGCACACTTGTAATCTTAGCTAGTTGGGAGGCTGAGGCAGGAGTATTACTTAAACCCAGGAATTAAACACCAGCCTGGACAGCAGAAGAGACCTCATCTCAAAACTAAAAACCCTTTCCACAGGGATGGCCTAGTTCTTTTTGAGGCAGGATCTCACTATGCAGTCCAGGCTGACCTTGAACTTGTGGCAATCCTCTTGGCTCAGCCTCTTGAGTGTTGGGATTAAGGCCTATGCCTCCATGCCTGGCAGGAATGTGCTATTTCTATGACAATAAAACACCTCCATTTCAAGTTTTCTTTGGTATTTTGTTTGCTATAAATTACTTAAATACTCACCATTTCTAATTATTTTGTTTAAAGTTGGATTTCAATGAAGGCAGTTAACATAACAGCATTCTTGCTCAGAGTTATACCCTTTTTGTATCTAATCAGACTAAGTGAATGCTCCCCAAAGTACTAACTATAACAACAAAAATAAAGTAAGCTTTGCAAAGGTTACTTATGAAGAGGAGATGGGAGAGGGGAAGGCAGCTCAGGTAGAGCACTGGCCAGCAGGCACAAGGTCCTGGCTTCCAGGCTAGGACCAAAACAACAAAAAGAACATTAAATCAGGTCTAGATTTTTGCCAAGATAAAATGATGAAACCCAGCATTAATAAAGTGTGGCATTGCTATTCATAACATGACCATGGGCCTGTATCCTCAAAGGCTTCCAACAAAATGCTGCTTCACAATTTTACCTTTCTAAAGGGTTTCTTAAACTCTTGAAGCTCTTCAGCACTCATGTCTTCCCATGTCTGATAAACGGGATCGATGAACTTCTTTGACCTGTGAACAAATTTCAGGATCAAATTTCAGCTGGTTCAATATTTCATCACAAGTTACAACATGTTATGCTCTTTTCTCACAAGATCCATTTTCCAAAATGCAAAGACTTCAGCTCAAAAAATATTAAAAAATATTCTAGGTAAGTGCTGTTTCTATGTGACTTTCTGTTGACTTCATTCTCTCCTCCAGATGAGATTCAAGCAGCTATTGCTTTTCATATTCCCAATGGAAATCTCTGTGTCATGTGTTTGGAAGCACCTACCTCTTCAGCACACAAGGATCAAAGGGGAAGAAGGTGTCCAGTGGGTTTGTGCAGGTCTGCACTGAGTCCCCTCCTGCTGTATTTCTAATTACTGGTAGCATCTGCCGATTGTTCCTCTCAATGATAGTGTAGCAGAAGACTAGCTGGTATTTACTGTGGAATACGGAAACCAACACAGATGGAGACAATTAACAGGCTGGACATCACAGCATGTGCTAACTGTGATGACCACAGAGCTACTGCTGAACACAGTAAGTACAAGAAAAAATACAATGGGGCCAGGGATTTCTTAGCTCAGTGGTTCTGGCGTCTGCCTGGCAAGAGCAAGCACAGGTCCTGAGTTTGATTGCCTGTACCACACACCACAATGCTGGACGTGGTGGCTCACACATGTAATCCCAGCACTCAAGAGGCTGAGGCAGGAGGATTGTTGAGTTCAAGGCTTGCCTGGGCTACACAGTGAGCCCAGGGCCAGATAGTAACATTTCAGGCCAGTTTCCTGAGCCTATTATAAGATTGTTAAGAAAGAAAATGTGGGGGAAAAAATGAGAATTAAATGTTTCATATATTGGTACAAATTCTCAATGTGGAGTGGATCTATAATGTACCAATAAAATGTATCAATAAAAAAAGTGAAAAGGGCCAGAGATTTAGCTCAGTGATTCCAACGCCTGCCTAGCAAGCACAAGGTTCCTGGTTCAATCCTCAGTAACCACATACAACACCAGGCATGGTGACTCAGGCCCACCAGCAATCAGTACCACATACCACAAATGCCAGGCCTGGTGGCTCATGCCTGTAATCCCAGCACTCGGGAGGCAGAGACAGGAGGATTGCTGAGTTTGAGGCTTGCTTGGGCCACATAGTGACCTCAGTACCAGCCTGAACTACAAAGTGAGACCCTGTCTCAAAAACAAACAAACAAAAAAAAGTAAAAAAAGAAGAAAGTGTGGCTATCATCACTTAGAATATGAAAACAGGCTTAGATTAGTAGGTACTATACAAAATTAACACGTCTACAAAGCAAAGTTCTTCAGTTTGCATAGATACCGGGGCACTGGTGAAGAGGGAGTTAGCAGCTCCTGGAGGACAGCAGCTGTGGATGGGAAGCCTGGCTGCAGCTAAAGAGAACCCTTCATTCTCACAGTAGCCAGCTACTTATGTAACCGTAGCCATAGCCATCTATTTCTGTTGAGAGGCCAGGGTGGTGGCATCTCTCTCCTTCCTGGCGGGAGGGTAAACCAGCAAAACCACACAGTTGGTGCAAGGAAGCCCTCCATCTTCTCTAGCCCCGCAATTATACTGTGCCCTTACAGCAAAGTGACTCAGTGACTTAGTGTTAACAAAGGAAACAGCCTGATGTGCTTGTGTTTTAAATTTTTGCTGCTGGAGACTGCACCGAGGATCTCACACACAGTAGGCAAGTGCTCCACCTCTGAGCCATGTCGCAGGCCCAGCTCCCTGCATTGACATCTCAGCTCGGCAGTCTAGTTGTATGGCACTAAGCGTGGAGTTTAATTTCTCTGTGCTCCATGCTCCATTCATAAATGGGGGAAATAAGACAATCATGAGGTTGTCTGCACATTAAATGACCCCTATGTGAAGTGTTCAGACTGTATCGACACAGCAAGCCATGTATTAGCTGTTGCTACTCTGCCTGAAATCAGTCCTTTCCAAACTCATCTCCTACTGATGAATACTTTACCTTACGACCAGCTTATTTTTATTGCTATTGTGTCACTCTAATAAGCACCTTCAGTTTACACGTTCTTAGTTTACTAGTTGCCTTATGCAAACTACCTAGGCTGCTGTCAAATTATCCCTTTCTAATAAGTAGGAGCAATTTCCAGTGACACCAAAATATAAAAACATATTTCCTATAATGGGTAGGTCATTAGTGTTTTAATTTTTTCTCTCTTTTTTGATTTTTAGAGACTAGGTCTCATTAAGTAGTTCAGGCTGGCCTTGACCTAACTATGGAGCCTAGGCTGGCCTTAAACTCACAGTGATCCTCCTGCCTCTGCCTCCCAAGTGCTGGGGTTACAGGCGTGCACCATCATGCCCAGCTTTTAATGTTTTCATATTAATTCTCACACATGTAATGGGATTTTACAAAACAAACACAAACATAAGTGTACTTTTAGTGCCTTACCACAACAGTTTGTCTGACACATTTCCTTTCAAATATCATCCATAAAAGAAATCACTCACTTTGTGATAGCTGCAAAGAAGTTGACCACCGATGGCAGGCAAATCTTCAGAGGGTTTAGCTGGCTCATCACTAGACGCTCAAAATTTAGACTCTGAAGGTACCTTAAACCTTCAATGTAAAGAAAAAAAAAGATTTTTAAAAAGGTACAACTATAACTGAAAAGTCTAAATATCTTCAACAGCACAAATTATCACATATTAAGAAACCAATTCAGGGCCAGGGGATGGGGCACATGCCCGTAATCCCAGTACTTACGTGGCTGAGGCAGGAAGCTCATGAGTTTGAAGCCAGCATGAACTACAGGGGGAGGCCCTATAGCCAGAGGTAAGAGTGTGGCCTCACTTCAGTTGTTCACTCATTCTTACTGTGCCGTACTGAAGACTGAACCTTGGACTTTATTTATTATTTTATGGAGGAAAGTTCTTACTATGTTGCCCAGTTGGGGCTCGGACTTGCAATCCTCCTGCCTCAGCCTCCCAGAGTGCTGGGATTATAAATCTGTGCCTGGCTTTTTCATTTTGAAACACTTTAAATAAAGATCAGAGTAGTACATGATGAGACTGCATACAATGAGGACTGAAACAGCTTTTCTGAAGCATACAGTGGACTCCTTTAAAAATTCAAGTAAGCACATGTTCTCTGTGGGCTTAAGAGTGAAAATGTAGACAGCATACACTTGTAAGCTCATCATTTGCTGTGAGAGGGGAAAAATACCTGAGGTCTGATTACTGCTAATAGGCTATAAAATTACAAAACTACCTCATGTTAAACTGCTTGCTGTGGGATTATGAGTGAAGTTCAGCAACAGTTGCAGGTGTGATCAGTCTGCATTTCTTTCTTTTTCAGACAAAACCTCTACCATGGGTGCAAGGATAATTATCTCCTACAACCTGGGTGCAGCTGGGGTCAGTATTCCCCATGACTCTGAGGTAGGTCACAGGGGTCTTGAGCTTGAGGACAGCCTGGGTCAGCACGACAGCCTCTCACACACCTCTCCTGCACTGGTAGCACAGACACTCACAAATGCTTATCTTCCTCCTAGTGCACGAACTTCAGTGCCTGCATCTTGTCAGGCAGCACACAACAGAGCACATGTAACACAGCACATGTGCACAGAGCTCTGATTCTCACCCTAAGCAGACTGGCCATCAGAAGGCAGGCAGCAGTGCCTGGAGGTACTTCCAGCTGTCATGCTGAAGGTGTGCATGTAGATTGCTAGGGGCATCGCCCACAGTGAGGGAATGCTCAGCCGATATGTCAGGAGCGCCAGCGAGGGCTGAGACATGGCTCAGGGGAAACACCTGTAACTTATCTGATTTTTCAAGAAAATAAAACAACCTGCACCAGCTTAATCACACTGTCCATGGGATTCTCTTCATCAGACAAATACATTAACATGTTTCATCTGGTAGGTTTGTGGTAAATAACCCTCAGAAGTCAGCAAAACTGCCAATTGCTGAGTTATCTCTCTGTACTTCAGAGGAGCATAATCCTACAACCACAAACTTTACAGCCAGTCTAGCACAGCTACAGACTCTAATCCTGGCAATAACTACATGACCTCAAGCACAGCCCTCCTGCAGGCTGCCTGGCATCAACTCTAAAGATAGCTCCTCTTTCACTCTTGAAAGCAGGGGGTCTCAACCTCCCACCCATCAGTAGTTATGGAGGAACCTTTGAAACACTAGAAATTGTAAAAGTGTGAGTGCACGTGTGGTTTTCCAAATACATAGTTTTCATCAAAATTTCAAAAAAAAAAAAAAGAAAAGAGAAGGACTTCCATTCTGAAGTACGATAAGGACATGAAGAAACTCCAGTGTGAGGCCATCAATCCCAACACTCACCTTCTTTCAGGTTTCCATCTAAAAGCTGTTTGTGTCTAAAAACAAAGGTGTAGAACACAGCTTGGCAGGCTGAATAAAATGGACCGTGGACAGCAACATCACAGAAAGCCTTTGCTCCTGAATCCTGGTTGTTAAGGTATAGGTGCAGCCAGTTAACCAGAAGATCAAGACACGACTTTACAGTACTGGAAAGAGAAAAGCTCCAGTCAACTTTACTTGTTCATGAGAAAACTACCGTGACATAAAGATACACAACTGACTTTCATTACCACTACAGAAAGTTCACAGGCTTTATATCGTGCCCACGGGTTGAGGGTGACTTCTCAGTGATACGGCAGTCACCCAGGACATAGGAAGCCCTGTCTTGGCTTAATCCTCAACATGGGGGGAAAATCCCCTTAAGCAAACAGCAGCAGAAGAAGGGAAAGGAAGATGGACCATGGAAGGCAATCTTCAAGCAAGTAGAGGGCAAGGCAACATGCATCTTCTAGAAGCAATAGCAACAGGGAAACCCTAGGAAGACCCCAAGGGTTGGAGGATAGTTTCTCTTAATGAAGTCTAAAGGGCTTCATGGATGGGCTCCCAGCCCTGAGGAAGATGGGGTCAAAGAACCAACATCTCACAAACAAAACAGAGTCTGATGGGCCTCACTGCTGCACATGGCTTTCCAATGATCAACCATGTAACCCACACGGAGCCAGCTGTACCAAAATGGTTTCAAACAGCATCTTTGCCTAAAACGATCTTCACAGATCACCTCCAGAAAGTGGCTTTGCAAGACTTTTTTTGTATGTGTGCTGGGGTTTGATCCTAGGGTCTTTACATTGCTAAACACATGCTCCCTCACTGCCTACACCCTCAGCCACTCCTATTTCCTTTAAAAGGGCTTTTGTTCAGCTCTAACAGATATAGTTGACTTGGAGTGCACATGAACTATGACAGCCCTACAAAATCAATCAAAACAGTATGTAATCCTCTATCATATCCACAAAGACAAATGTACTTTACATTCAAGTGAAACCACACAGAAAGCTAAGAAAAGCTTTGCCTGAGACTTTACATCGAAAACAGGAGACACTTTATTCTGAAAGTGCTTGTTGGAAACTTAAATGTCTTACATAGAACGAGGGGACAGGTATTTTTCACTTGAAAGACAGGCCCTCCAAAAAGACAGGTATTTCTTTGACCTGACACAACGCTATCATCTTTATAAAGCACGATTAACAAGTACTTGGAAAATTGGGTTACTTACATAAGAGGAACAAATTTAGCTCTTGCCAAAAAGCTCCCAATATAATTTCCAGCAGCTTGCCTGATGATGGCCGGATTATTTGGATCCTGTAATTTTTTCCAGAGATGTTCCAGAAATGCCTCTGCAAATCCCTGTAAAAAAAGAGAATGTGTTGGCCTGATCTTTTATTAATTCTTAAGATATTCTGACTACCGGGATCCTAAGACTTTTTGCTTTTCCAATGTAGGAGTAAACTTCTAGTATTTCAGTTATGCCACTAAATAATGAATACAGTGACCATAGTTTTTCTTTTTAAAACATCAGAGAATAATATTAAAACTAAAGGCATCCCAGGTATCAGACAGTCCAGAGGACCCTCACCCTAGCTAAGTGCTGGGCGTGTTCTGGTCTAGGCTGAGCAAAGCAGCACATGACTGCCTCAACAGCAAAATGTCAGTCCTAAAGATACATCATATCTAAGACAGGACTTGGGAACCTGCATTTTGTAAGATGCCTCAAGTGAGTCTAGCCAAAACTGGAAACCAGAGGAAATCAGACATCTCCCCTGAAGCGGGAAAACAGGACCTTCTCAAATGGCAAAGCACCCTCACTGTCTGTGCACAATGAATTTAACCAGCTAGCACCTCAGGTCTGGGTAGACTAAATTTATCTTTCTCACCCATGATCTAAGTGTTATAGCATCTACCAAAGAGCTGCAAGGAAAAGGGAAGAGCTTTTTGTACTTTCTTCCCCTACCAAAACAAAGACAAAGCTCTAAGTTTTTTTTTGTTTTTTTTTGAGACAGATCTCTATAGTTCAGGCTGGCCCTGAGCTCACTATGTAGCCCATGCAGGCCTCAAACTCAGCAGTCCTCCTGCCTCTGCCTCCCAAGTGCTGGAATTATAGGCATGAGGCAACACACCCAGCAAAGTTTTAAGTTTTAAAACTGAGGATTAAAAAGTTTGGTTTGGTCTAGTTAGGACACACGCCTGAAAGAGAACAGGGAAATAGTCAACTATTCCATGAGATTTTGTTTTGTTTTATTGAGACAGGTTCTCATTATGTAGTCCACATTGGCCTTGAACTCACTATGTAGCCCAGAGTAGCCTCAAATTCCTGGAATCCTGTCTCAGCCTCCTGAGTGCTGAAATTACAGGTGTGTGCCAACCCTGTATAAGACTTTATTAAAGTTCTGAAGCAAAGGACACCACCTAGTGACCAAAGGCATGATGACACCTCCAGCACCTCCAGCTACTACCAGGCAGCTATAGCTATGGAGAAAAGGGAATATCATCCTAGTCAAGGTACTAAAAAAATATGCTCAAGTAAAAGAAATCCCCGTGGTCTCTTTCTACCTATTTTTTTTAAGGGAATAACTGTGAGCAAGAATAAGATAATAATCATTTTACTTACCAATTTGAAACTACAGAGGTAAAACATGAAAAACTGTACGTGGCAGGAGGCATGGGTGGGCAATAGGAGTTTGTCAAAGATGGCTATCATATCACGATATAAATCTTTTGTTTTGTTGTTATCGACCTTACCTACAGAGAAAATTCAGCACTTCAGTTTTATAAATAGCTATTTTCAAGCTATAATTTCATCTATCAAATTTTTTAAAAGAACACAATACAATTAAGATACACGGCATTACCTACTAGTCTATGATTACAACAAAATGCCAGACTGTAGATTTTCAAGTATAAGAACTCATGAGTTAGCAGGACTCTGTCTCAAAACACAAAGGCTGGGGATGTACCTTGGTGCAAAGGCCCTGGGTTCAATCCCAAAAGAGAAGTGGACTCAGTACTGACACAGAAGCAAACCGATTGTCACTTCATACACACAGTTGTGAAGCTATAAATCTAAATCTTTTAAAAGGGCAACATTTTAATTCATGAAGCAAAAGCTCTTTGATAGATTAAATAGACTGGCAGGAATTTAGTAATAAGTGAAGAGAGATGTGTAGGATTTCATTATGCCATTAATTAGAATAGTGGAAGAAAAAGAAGAGACCGGTCCAATCCACATGAACAACAGAACTACTTTAGGCTGGGCACAGAGACATGCACCAGTAACTTAGGAAGGTACTTAGGAAGCTGAGGCTTTTTTGAGCAACTTGTTTCTTTTGTTTTTGAGACACAGCCTCGCTTTGTAGTTCAGGCTGGCCTTGAGCTCACTATGTAGGCCAGGCAAGCCTTGAACTCAGCAATCCTCCTATCTCTGCCTCCCGAGTGCTGGGATTATAGGCATGAGCCACCATGCCCACCCGGCATTGTGGTATGTGGTTACTGGAGATCAAACTTGGGACCTTGTGTTTCCAAGGCAAAAGCTAGAACCACTGAGCTAAATCCCCAGCCCTGGAATACTTATTGAGACATTCTCAAGAATAAAGTAAATCTGAGATGTAGGTCAGTAGAAAAGAACTTGCTTGGCAAGCAGAAGGCCCTGGGCTCAATCCTGGATTTAAAAAAAAAGTTTTAGGGCCAGAGATTTAGGTCAGTGGTTCTGGCACCTGCTTAGCAAGGCACGTATACGTTCCACATTTTCTCTAATCAACATCTTACTTTTTAAATAGCAAAACAGTTAAAAAGAGTAGCACAGTGGGAGGGGGTAGGTGGGCAGGAATGTGGGTAAAAATGAGAATTGACCTGTGTCACACACTGGTACAAATTCCCCAATGTTGTGTGTGATTGTGAGCTGTGTATACAATGTACCAATAAAGTTTACTGAATAATGAAAAAAAAGTAGCACAATCAACCAGACTCAAGTCTTTTTAGGCCACATAATCTTAGCAAAGTATATGGACAAAAATTTTGCATTTTTTTCATAACAAAGTTCCTACAGTGTTCCATGCCAGCAAGAAGTACACTGGCTTGCCCAGGGCAGTCCCAACATCGGGCACAACAATGGAATTAAGCAGAGGTCCTCTAGATTAAACGTGCTACACAAAGGTTTATACTGCAATACCTACCGCTACATCATTCTTAAATGTTTTAACTTAATAGTTAGAGCTTTGCCTCATACTGACCAAACTCCATAATCTTTCAACACAATAATGAAAAAAGATCAGGAGCTTTGAAGATGAATACAACTGAGTCTCAATATCAGCCCCACTATTTTCAAACTGTGTGACATTGGCAAATAAACTGATCTTTACACCCTTTTTCATCTCACACAGGATTTTTTTTTTTTTTTTTTGAGACAGGGTTTCACTTTGTGGTTCAGGTTGGCCCTGAGCTCACTATGCAGCGCAGGCAAGCCTCAAACTCAGCCCATCCTCCTGCCTCTGCCTCCTGAGTGCTAGGATTACAGGCGTGAGCCACCATGCCCAGCATTGTATGTGGTTACCAGGGATCGAACTCAGGACCTTGCGCTTGGCAAGGCAGGCACCGGAACCACTGAGCTAAATCTCCGGCCCTCACACAGGATTTTTATTAGCACTAGAGGTCACATACAGCAGATGCCCAGCACACAGCCTGATCAGAGGTTGTTACCATCCACATAGCAGACTTCCTTGATATAGGACAAGAGCAAAGACAGCATGATATCCAGTCGTTCAGCCATAGGATGGACCATCTGACCGAGCTGCTCAGGACCAGCTTTTGTCTCATGTTCAGCTTCTTCATCTTCATCCTTTGAAAAAGTAAAAACTGACTTTAGAAATTCAGTGAAAGTGGTTTAGTGGCTTACTTACTAAAGTGGTTTCTTTCCCGTTAGGAAAAGTGAGAAAATACATAGATACATTCTTAGGCCAGGGCTCTTACCTAGGGATGTGAATCTGAACCATTTGTGAAAAATTTTTTTTTGACACAGGGTCTCACTTTGTTCAGGGTGACCCTGAGCTCACTATGCAGCCCAGGCAAGCCTCAAATTCAGCAATCCTCCTGCCTCTGTCTCCCAAGGGCTGGGATTACAGGCCTGAGCCACCAACCCCATGTTGTGATATGTGATACTAGGAAACAAACTCAGGAACCCCTGCTTGCAAGGCAGACGCCAGAACCACTGAGTCAAATCCCCAGTACCCCCTTGTGAAATTTGAAATAAAAGCACATTCAGAGTGCCAGCTTGACTCTACTTTTATTGCTATTTCTGGGACTGAACCTAGGGCCTTAACAAGCTAAACCTCTGTTCCAGCCCTGAGCTAACCCCCAGCCTAGATTCTCATTTGAAAGACCTCAGGAGAACCGATCACGCAAACATTAGGCTTCCTTTGTCCCTGGCTCCTGGTCCCCACCATGGTTCCCTTTTCCAGATAGGGTTGTTGATCTTGAGACTGCTATGGGTGTAGATTGTCAAGAACCAGAGCCACCCCCTTGCCCAGCAGGAAAGCAGCCACGACCATCCCTCAGAACCACTGACAGACTGACAAGGGGTCAGGAATAGCCCACGTCCCTGGCCTCAAGCTGCGACCAGAGTCTCAAGAACAATTCATGTTCCACAGCAACTGGGTCAACTACTGCTGCTCGCCAAGGGCGCTCAGGCCACCACTTGGCTCCGTCCCCGCACTCCACTGCTCCCAGACACTGTCCCCTGGTCACCTGAGGACTTGGGTTCTTCTTCCACTGAACCCACTAGCACTCAGATAACACTCAAGATGGCAGAGTGCTGCTCAAGGTATTCACCTCTGAGCAAACCTCTAAGCTGCTCTCCTTACCATCTGCTCAAACACAATGAAAAACTACACAAATGAAAATGAAGCATAGTCCACCAAACCCTAATTCGAAGCCCTGGAAATGAGCTAACTGTATTAGACAGTAAACCACATGGCAGCAAAATGCTCAAGGAATTAATTTCAGATTTTTAAAACTATTTTTAATTGTTTTAACCTAAAGCCCTGAAAAAGAAAGAAAACTCTTAGGTGTCTCTTTCCATGTTCTGAAATGAGGAACTTTGTAGACCAATCTGCGTTAGCAGACATGCTCACCATATTGAACAGTCCTTCCATGGGATCTGTCCCCCCACAAGCCTGAGCTGCGGTCTCCTCTGCATCCTCAATGTCTTGCCTTGAGGCATTCACCTAAATGTAACAAAATACTCATGATTATCAAAAAATAAACAATACACGCATTTAAAATACAACTCATCTTGGGTTGGAAATTCATCTGCCACATGTACTTCAAAGGCATTCACATCACAGCTTTATACAATTACAGCACAAACCTGTAAAGTGATCTGTATTATAAAGAGATTTAACTATCAACATGACACTATATCCAAGATTAAATATTACAACCCAAGCCTCTCTTACTGCATATTAAATAAAATCAATACAAACTGTGACAAGATACTCTAAATCAGCATCAATTCAGCCAACATTTACTTTACCTCTGTACGCTCAAGGCACATATGTGTTCTGTAAGAACATTATTAACTATCAGAGAAGAAAAATGATGAAGTACAAGCCAAATGTTAAGTGATTTATGTATTTACCTCACTTTAACATACTGTTCAAATCAAGCCTCTCTATGGAGGACCTTCTTTTTTTGGGGGGGGCAGGGTTTGAGACCAAGTTTCTTTATACAGCCCAACCTGGCCTTGAACTCACTAGTACTCCAGGCTTGCCTCAAACTCAAACCAATTCTCCTGCCTCAGCCTCCCAATTGCTGGGATCACAGGTGTAAGCCACCACGCCAGCCCTCTCTGTGGGATCTTTATAGGTATACTTAAATAAAACAGAGAAAGACAAGGAAGATTACAAAAGCAGTTGGCAAAACCCCAAAGGAAGTACCTGCATACATAACTTCCAGCTCTTCCCCGACCTGTTTTTTCTGTCTCCAAGCTCTGTCGTAAAAATAATTTTCTTCCCTAAGGCTCTGATCTCCCCAGACCAAACCTCCTCAAGTCTTCCCAGCTCTGACACCTTTTGCCCTGGTCCGTCTCCTTCCCCTACTGCCAGGACTCAAGGAGTCTCTGTCAGCCCCACTTCCTAACTGTATCTTCTCCAAAAATAAACTCTACTTAGTGACAAAGCCCTCCAGAAAGTACCAAAGAAGCTTTTCTCAACCTTCTTGAGCATGTCACTAGGCTGTGATGGGGCCATGGGGACTGTCCAGTAGACCCTGCAGTGGCATGCACACTCAGTTTCTTCCACCTTCTCACCACACCTGGCCTCCCTGGCCCATGCTGCATGATTCCACAGGTTCATTCTCAGTCCCGTACCAAAAGCTACAACACCTGATGAGTATTCAACTAGCGTCCCTTTCGGCAACTCAAAAGAATGTGCTGGGCATGGTGATGTCTGTAATTCCCAGCAATCAGTACCACACACCACAATGCCTGTCATCCCAGCACTCAGGAGGCAGAGGCAGGAGAATTGCTGTGAATTTGAGGCTTGCAATACAGTGAGCTCAGGGCCAGCCTGAACTACAAAGTGAGACCCTATTTCAAAAAAAAAAAAAAAGAAAGAATCTATTCCACAGTTAACTACCTTCAGCTACCTTCAAAGATTTCTTTCCCTTATCCTCTGCTTCTCCACTTCCAACTTAGGCTTAAGGACACCTTCCGTTCACAAGGCTGCTAAAATCCACCATTCCCTGTCACACTCTCCTATCTTACAGCAGGCGGGCCCCTTTAAAAATGTCCACTTCTTGGGCCAGGAATTTAGCTCAGTGGTTTCAGCTCCTGCCTTGCAAGCCCAAGGACCCTGGTTCGATCCCCAGTAACCACATACAATAGCAGGCGTAATGACTCGCTCACCAGCAATCAGTACCATAGTGCAATGCTGGGCATGGTGGCTCATGCCTGTAATCCAAGCACCCTGTCAAAAAAAAAAAAAAAAAAGAAGGAAAGAAAGAAAGAGAGAAAGAAAACTGTCCACTTTTTTATCATTATCATGTGCACTTGCAAACTCCCAGCACAGAGAGTTCAGGAAATGTCATAGGAAGTAAGTAACAGTGAGACTGGGTTCTTCTGCACTGTTGCTACTACTGTTTCATATACTGTGATTATATTAGTATAATACATCCAAAAAATGAAAATTAAGAAGAAAAAATCGATTATTCAATACTTACATCCAACTTGAGTAGCTTTTCAATAACAAGTTCTAGAATTTCATGCCTTAAGGTTGGAAAATAGACACTTATCCTTAGTAAATTATGAACATAACATTCCTAAAGCAAAAAACATCAAGAAATAAGTGTTTCAGCATAGAAAGCTGCAAAATTATACAAGCAAAGCATCAATTCTATAGCTAGATTTTTTATTTAAAAGATAGGTTTCCACCTCGTAGTTCAGATTGGCCCTGAACTCGCTATGTAGCCCAGGTAAATAAACCTCAGACTGAAGGTGATCCTCCCGTCTCAGCCTCCTAAGTGCTGGGATTACAGGTGTGCACTGCCATGCCTGCCTAGAGTTTAAATATAGATTTATCCAGGAACATAGAAAATGTACAGTGTCTATACACAAATTTCAGCGCAATTGCAATTATCCCCAGTAACTGAATTTATAATTTACAAATCTCTACGCTTTTAAAAACAGCTTAATGATCTAGAAAACAGGTTCGGTAAAACTCTTAGACACATTGGCTTAGGCAGAGACTTCCTGAATAAAACCTCTATAGCACAGGAACCAGCAGAAAGAATCAACAAATGGGATCTCATCCTACTAAAAACCTTCTGCACAGCAAAAGAAATTTCTGGCATTGCTAAAAGACAACCAACAAAATGGGAAAATGTCTTTACTAGCTGTTTGTCAGACAAAGGGCTATTATCTACAATATACAAGGAACTTAAACAAATCAGTCTCCCCAAGTTTGAAGACCCAATTCAAAAATGGGCATCTGAAATGAACAGACACTTCTCAGAGGTAGAAGTCAAAGCAGCCAAGAAGCACATGAAAAAATGTTCAACATAGCTGGTCATTCAAGAGATGAAGATGAAAACAACACTGAGATTCCATCTCACTCCACAAAGAATGGCTGCGATTACAAAATCAACCAACAATAAATGCTGGCGAGGCTGTGGGGAGAAAGGAACCCTTCTCCACTACTGGTAGGACTGTAGACTTGTGCAACCATTGTGGAGATCTGTGTAGAGATTCCTCAGAAAACTGGACTAGAGGTCCCATTCGACCCTGCTATCCCCCTGCTAGGAATATACCCAAAGGAATTTTAAAAATCACATTGGAAAGACAGATGTACCCCATTGTTCATAGCAGCTCAGTTTGTGATAACCCAATCTTGGAAACAAACCAAATGCCCATCAACTGGAGACTGAATAAAGAAGATGTGGTTTTTTAATAAATGGAGTATTATTACTCTGCCATAAAGAAAGACAAGATTGATTCATTTATGTGCAAATGGAGACACCTGGAGCACTAATAAGTGAAATAAATAGAACACAGATATGGAAATACCAGATCTTTTCTTTGATATAAGTACCTGTAGAGGTAAAGGAGCTCTAGAATGTATGATAGTTTTTGTAATATCCAAAAGGAATTTGGTGTGGGAACATAATGAGGGGAAGGAATAAATATGATTTGGAAAAAAACCAGCTTAAATGAGGTATAATTCACATACTCATACAATGCATTCATTTAAAGTATACAAGATTTTAGTATAATCAGAGTTGTGCAACCATCACCATTGTCAATTTTAGAACATTATCATCCTGAAGAGATTCCTTATCTATTAATCAGTCATGTCTAAAAAAATGTAGCCTTAAGATGGGTATGGTTGCATACACCTGTAATCCCAATGCTTGGAGACTGAAGCTGGATTGCCACAGATCTAAGACCAGCCTAGGCTACACAGTGAGTTCAAGACCAGCCTAGACTCACATAGGTAGACCACCAGCTATCTTAAAAAAGCAAAACCAAAACCAAACAAAAAAAGCAGCCCTCAGCAACCTTGAGTGTATGTTGTCTCTGTTAAGTTTTGTACTCTGGGCATTTTATATAAATGGCATCATGTGATCTGTTATGATGTAGTATGAATGTATTGCTGAATTGTTATTCATTATATACACATATACTTTGTTTACACACCTATCAGTTAATTATTAGGAACATACACGTATAAGTTTTTGTGTGAACATGTATTCATTTTCTTGGGTGACCTGCCAGTGGAATTGAGTTAAATTCTACATTTAACTTTTTTGAAGAATTGCCGGTTTTCCAAAGTAACTACATAATTTTATATTCTCTACCAATGAGGATTCCAGTTTCCTCACATCTGAGCTGTCACTTGTTACTGTCTTGTCTTTTGAGTCACAGCTATGCTAGTTTTGAGGTAAAGTAATTTAGACTTGCATTTCCTTATACTTTTGATTTTTACCTCCCTGATGGGTAACAATATTGCTTATTTTGGAGAAATGCCCATTTATATCATTTGCCTATTTTAATTGGGTTATATGCTTTTGTGTTTTTGAGCTACAAGAATGTTTATAGATGGAAGTCCTTTATCAGACATATCATTGGCAAGTATTTTCTTTGGTTATTTGGCTTTTTTCATTTTTGTTGATGGTATTCTGGGAAGCACAACGGTATTTAATTTTGCAATCCAATTAAGGATGGCTTGAGCTGCAAGAGTTACATCTAGAAGTTACTGCCTAATCCAGTTGTGAAAACTTACATCTATGTTTTCTTCTAAGAGTTTTGATTTTAGCTCTTATATTTAATTCTTCCATCCAATTTTGGTTTTATTTTTTGAGACATGATCTCACCGTGAGCCACCTTGCCCAGCTCTTCCATCCATTTTGAGTTCATCTTTGAAAATAGACATCCATACACTTCTTTTCTGAGGTAGAACTGGGGATGGAACTCAGGACCTCACGCATGCTAGGCAAGTCCTCTACCCAAAACCAAATCCTCAGCTCATTACTGTATTTATATTCTAACCTTATACCCTATAACCATGCTGAATTTATTTGCTCTAACAGGATTTTCATAGATTTCTTATGGAAATATGTAAAACCATATCATTTGATAAAGTATTTTATTTATTTCTTTGTGATTGGATGCTTTTAAAATCTTTTTTTTTTTTTTTTTGAGACAGGGTCTCGCTTTGTAGCTCAGACTGGCTCTGAGCTCACTATGTAGCCCAGGCAAACCGCGAACTCAGCAATCCTCCTGTCTCTGCCTCCCGAGTGCTGGGATTACAGGCGTGAGCCACCACACCCGGCACTGTGGTATGTGGTAGTGATTGCTGGTGGATGTGAGTCACCATGCCCAGCATTGGATGTGGTTACTGCTTGCGAGGCAGGCGCTGGAACCACTGAGCTAAATCTCCAGCCCACTTTTGTTTTTTTTGAGACAGGGTCTTGCTTTGTAGTTTAGGCTGACCCTAAGCTCATTATGTAGCCCAGGCAAACCTGAAACTAAGCAATCCTCCTGCTTCTGCTTCCCAAGTGGATTTTAAGAGTGAGCCACCACGCCAGGCATTGTGTTACGTGGTACTGATTGCTGGTGGGCGTGAGTTACCATGCCTAGCATTACTGTATGTGGCTACCAGAATCGAACCAGAGACCTTGCAATTGCTAGGCAGGCACTGGAACCACTGAGCTAAATTTCCAGCCCCACAATCAAATTCTTAACCTTGAGTATGAAAACAACTTAAAAAAAATATCAAGGCCATTTGAAACAAAATCACAAAATAATCTTTCAATTATTTCACTTATGAGAAATTTTCTTACCAATGTTCTTTCTGACTTTCTAACAAATGGAAATTTTTCTATCAGAATTGGCATAAGAAACCACGGAGTCCTAGTGAAAAAAAAAAAATTAACCAGGTTTCCTAAGAAGGTATTATTTCCATTTAAGATCAAACAGGGATAGATACAGGAAGCGAACTGGAAACTCTAAGCAAAACAACTCAAAGTTAAATGTACAGTTTCAAAGAAAATCTAAAACAGCTCAGAGGAAAATAAGTTGTAATAAATTTGATACTAATAGTAAATCAAAGGGGGGATTCTTCTGAAAATTCTGACAGAACTTTAGCATAAAAGCTAAGCATTTCCCACCTTACATATATGATTTTTTTTTAAAAGGGAGGAAAAATCATCAACTTTTTTTTTTTTTTTTGAGACAGGGTCTCACTTTGTAGTTCAGGCTGGCCCTGAGCTCACTATGGAGCCCAGGCAAGCCTGGAACTCAGCAATCCTCCTGTCTCTGCTTCCTGAGTGCTGGGATTACAGGCGTGAGCCACCACACCCGGTACTGTGCTATGTGGTATTGATGGCTGGTGGGCATGAGTCACCATGCCCAGCACTGTATGTGGTTAC
>PVIC010028484.1:0-23181 GCA_004025085.1 Thryonomys swinderianus
ATTTATTTATTTATTTATTTTAGTTTTTTGAGACAGAGTCTCGCTTTGCAGTTCAGACTGGCCCTGAACTCACTACGCAAGCCTCGAACTCACAGCAATCCAACTCTCTGCTTCCCAAGTAGTGGGATTACAGGCGTGAGCCGCCGTACCCGGCTCCAGAGATCTTGTCCACAATTCTTTAACTCTGTGATCTCCCAAGGAAGTCCTGTTGGACAGGAGTTGACAGCACCCATCCCGATAGACTAATCTTCAAAAATATACTCTGGGCTGACAGTAAAGATTCTTCCATGTTTGTATAATTACCAGTCCCTAGTACACGGACATCCTAGAGGGAAGCCAGAGGTGCAAAGGACAACCTCTTTCTTCCGACCGGAGTGGTGATGGTGGTGGTGGTCTGGGCCCAGCCTCCTCCCTTAGACCCAAGGGTCCTGGTCCCCTGCGTCCTCCCTCATTGAACCCTTTTTCCTTAGTCCCACCGCTTCACCCCTTTCATCTCCTAGGGACCCAAGCCCCCAAGTCCCGAGTTCCTCTCAATTCCCCGTTAGACTTCTCTCCCAAAGCAAAAAATCCTCCCCTAAACTGTCACTGTCGGATCCCGTCCCCTCTGCCGGCCGCCGGGCCCGCCCCCCCTCGGTCCCTCCCACTTTTCCCAAACAAAGCTCCCGGCAACTTTCTCCGCCGCCGCGCCCCGCCCGCCAGCGGCTCCCCAGCCCCAGGCCGGGAGGTAGGAAGGCGCCGGCGGGAGTCAGGACCTTGCTCTGGGGTGTGTGAGTTGGGGTGGGAAGTTAGGCCGGATGAGGTGAGGTTGCGTCGGGGGACCCTCTGGGCACGGCCCGCACCCCTCGGTCCGGGCTAGAGTGTGCGCGCGCGCGGGCGCAGTGTGAACTTTGGCGGAGTTGAGGCTCCGGGGACGCGTGCGATCCGCGCCGGGGTGGCCGGAGGCTGGCACCCCGCGAGTCTGGGCGCGGAGAGTCCCGGTACCACTTCGCCACAAGAAAGATCTCTTGTGTTTCTGATCGAGACGGTGTGCGGGTGTGATTTGTGGGCGTCCGGGCCCCCTCACGGACACGGGGAGCCTTCCCGGGTGGCTGAGGGAGGGCTGCGGGGCTTCCAGATCTGCTTTTCGTTCTCTTCGAGGTTTGAGGCCTGGAGCAGAAAATCAGGGGAGACCTTTCCTACTCGGAGCCTCTGTCTCTTTGTCTGGCCACATGCGGGAGGGCTGGGCTGGGGTTTGTGGGGGGGGGGGGTCCTGAAAGCTCAGCTCCACTGCGCTGGGCCTCGGGTCTTTGTTTGACTCCACCCGGGTCCCGGGTCCGAGGGAGGAGAGAGATAGGGAATCTGGACTCTGGGGTCCTGGAAAAACTGCGGAAGACATGGAGCCTCCAGGGAGGCGGGATCGGACTGTATTGGAAAAAGTTTTCCCTGTTCTCGGCCTCCGGAAAGTCACAGGGAACTTGGCTTGGATCGTGCCCACGGCGTAGGGGGGGAGGGGAGGGGCCGAGTGGAGAGGAGGTGCCCTGGTCGGCAGCCCCGCCCCCGCAGGGGTTGTGGTAAGCTGGGGGAGGGGACGCCTGGGCCCTTTGTTCTGGCTCCTCCAGATGGCCCCGAGCCCCTGTCCCCCAACCTGGGGTTTTGTAGGCGCCCCTGTCCCATAGCCTGTGCTTCTGTGGGGCCTCTGTTCCCCCAGCCTGTGGTTCTGTGGGCGCCCCTGTGCCCCAGCCTGTGGTTCTGTGGCTCTTTCCAGGTCTCTGCAAGTTTCCGCCCTGAATCTCTGCTCCTGCCCCTCGCGCTCGCTGTTCCCTCTCGCAGGGTTCTTGCTCCCCCACTGTCCCTCTCTGAATCTCTGTTCCCGTACCTCGTTTGTGTTCCCCTCCCCCTCTGTTCTCTGTCCCCTCTTTGGGTCTCCACACAGCCCGCTGCTGGGCCTGTGCCCCCCCCCCCAGCAGCTGCTGCTGGCTTCCTAACACCTGTTTACGAGTGGGACAGGGAGGTTTCACCCACACTAAGCTTCCCAGCAACTGACCCGACTCCTGTGTTCTTTGAACTGGTAACTCGCATCCGAAGTTCCAGCCCTCATGGCCTTAGGCATTACTTGGGAGTATTTAGGGTTGATCACAGTCCCAACTCCTCTGGGCACTGAGGGCAGGACAGCCTCCCAAATTACTCCAGAGACCCATCTCCTTTCTCCTCTAAGGCCCGGAGGTCCAGGGCCAGCCTCCTTCATACCCAGGGCTCCAGGGCCCAGTCCCTTTTGGTGGGTTGGGGAAGCTTGCTGAGCTCCATGTTCCTCCAGGCCCAGATGGGGGAACCCCGGGCTGGGGCCCCCCTGGAGGACGGCAGCGGCTGGACTGGCAGTGAGGAAGGCAGTGAGGAGGGCACAGGCGGCAGCGAGGGGGCTGGGGGCGATGGTGGCCCAGATGCAGAGGGCGTCTGGAGCCCAGACATCGAGCAGAGCTTCCAGGAGGCACTGGCCATCTACCCGCCCTGTGGCCGCCGGAAAATCATCCTGTCTGATGAAGGCAAGATGTATGGTGAGCTCACCCTCTATCGTTCTGACCCCCGCTCTGTGATAATGTTACCACCTCGATGGAACCCAAAAGCTGTCCATGTAAAAATCTATCTCATCCTCTGGGCTAGAACCTAGCATCACCATTTGCAAAGGTGGGGAAACTGAGGCAAGGAAGGTTAAGTGGTTTACTTAAAGTCAAAAAACTAGTATCTGCTGGGTGTGGTGGCTCACACGGGTCATCCCAGCACTCAGGAGGCAGAGGCAGGAGGATTGCTGAGTTCGAGACTTGCCTGGGCTACATAGTGAGCTCAGGGCCAGCCTGAGCTACAAAGCAAGACTCTGTCTCAAAATAAATAAATAAAAATAAAAAGCTAGTACATGACAAGGGTAAGGTTTGCCCACAGGCATCTGGCCTTGTAAACCTAAGGACACCAGGAGCACTCTGGAGATGCCAGTCTTTTCTTTTCTTTCTTTTTTTTGTGGTACCAGGGATCGATCACCAGTCTTTCCTTAACTGCTGTTCTCAGTACGGAGGTTCCACTGACAATCTAATTCTTTTGGGTGTTGACTCTTCAGGTCGGAATGAACTGATTGCCCGCTACATCAAGCTCAGAACTGGGAAGACCCGGACTCGGAAACAGGTCTCATGTCTGGACTGTGGGCTTCTGTCGGGGGCTGCCTCTCTCTTTTGGGACATCTTCCCGTGGGCTACCAGGCGAGGAAGGTCTGGTTCATGGGTTTTTGCCTAGCTTCTTGGTGTGCATAGTAGTTTGATTGCACTGCTTATTTGGGGACAGTCGCTCTGTGTTAGAAGCAGAGTTGGGGACCAAAATAGCCACAGAGGGACGGATGGGGATGGGACAGGAGGCTTGGGTTTCTGGCTCAGGATGATCCAGAAGGTAGCCAGTTCCTGGGAAAGGCCCAGCCTGCTTGTTCTGAGTCTTTGCTGTCCTTCATGTGGAGGGCTCTGTGGATCCCAGAGGGAGGGAAGGGGAGCGATCCAGGGATGGGTATCTGTGACTCCAGTTCGCTTCTGTATTTGCCCCTACAGGTCTCTAGTCACATCCAGGTTTTAGCTCGAAGGAAATCGAGAGAAATCCAGTCCAAGCTGAAGGTAAGGAGAGAGAGGGACAGTGATGACAGAGAGGGAAAGAGAGACAGAAACAGAGACCCAGAGAGAGGGCATGAGACATAGGGGTGGAGAACAGAGACCCAGAAAACTGGATGTCCCAGACTCCCAGATGAGGACAGACCCAGAGGAATTGGGTTGGAGGCCCAGAGGATCCAGCGGGGGGGGGGGGGGGGGGGGGGGGGGGGGGGGGGGGGGGGGGGGGGGGGGGGGGGGGGGCTGAAACCCTGGGGGTGGGCAGGGCTCTGGAAAGGGATGGAGGCTGGGTCAGGACAGGGGAGGATGGGTTGTCAAGCCTCTCTCTTGGCTACCATCCTCAATCTTTTCCCTTTCTCTGCTGCTGTCCCTTCTGGGTGGTCTCATTTCTTTTTCCTCTGGTGATCTGAGACCCCTGCCATCTTCTCTGGCTCACTGTCCCATTTCCCAGCTCCCCATGTGACTCGCCTACTCTTTTTAGACCCAGAAATCCTCATTTCCTGTTGGAGATTTTCATAATGATTTTTTTTTTCTTTATCCTCTGGATTTCTTGTTCCTTTGTGGGCTGAGACTCTCATTTTTCTACCCCTTTAGATGCGAGGTCTCTTCTGTCTCCTCTTTAGGACTTGTAGATGGCAGCTTTCTGTTCTTTATTTGTGTCTGGAACATTTCTTTCCTTTCTCCCTAGGTCTAAAAACCTTCAGTTCTGGTCTTTTTTATATATTTTTTTCTCTATTTTGTGTGGATTAGAACATAGTCACCTGCTACTTCCTTGGGGTCTGAAATCCTCATTTCCTATTGCCTGGGCATCTGGAGACCTCTACTTCCAGCTCTTCATTGACCTAGAAATTCTCAGTACTGTCTTTTATTCGGGCTTGGAGACCCTAACTCCTCAAGGGCTGGTCACCTCTGTTCTGTTCCTGTCCATCCCTCATACCCCCTTTAGCCCCTTTGCCGAACTCAGGGTGGCGGGCCCTGTGGGGGTAGGGCAAGGAAGTCAGAGAGTCCAGCTTTCGTTTCCTAAGTCGTGTTTTCTTTCCTCCCTTGGCACCTTTCCCACTCCCTCTGACAGGCTCTGAATGTGGTAAGTCCCCTCCCAGCTCCCAGCCACTCTGACCCCAGACAGCTGCCCCCTCCCTCAGGAGACCAGGAGGGGTGGTGGGCTCTAAGGAGAGGGTGAGCCATCCTCCGCCCAATCTGCCTGGATTCCCCAAGCCGACCTCTCCCCGTACTTGCTCCACCCACTCGTGGTCCCCATCTTTGCTGTGCTGACTGGGATGCCCCCATTAATGAGGATCTCCAACTCCTCAGGATCAGGTCTCCAAGGACAAGGCTTTCCAGACCATGGCTACCATGTCTTCTGCCCAGCTCATCTCCGCACCTTCTCTACAGGCCAAACTGGGTCCTGCCGGTCCTCAGGTGCCTGTGTTGGGGATTGTGGGGTTTGTGGCTGGAGGATGGTGCTATGGCTGCCAATAGGGCCAACTCATCTTCCTCTCTTTGGCTCCTCTCTAGGCCACTGAGCTGTTCCAGTTTTGGTCAGGGGGCTCTGGCACCCCCTGGAATGTTCCAGAGTGAGTACTTTGTGTCTCAGCACTTGCTCTCCAACCCTTGACTTTTCTTACCCTGCCCTTCAGCTACCAACTGTCTTTTGAATATGGATGTCCCAGAGGATGTTCACAGGAATAATGGCCTCCTACTGGGACTCCTGGCCCCAAAAGGTCATGGGAAGGGAGTTTAGGTCTAGAGACTTCTGGGAGTGGGGAGGGAGAGCCAGAGGCTCATGGGAAGGCTCATTTTCATCCCTTTGGGATAAAGGAGGGGTTATCTTCTTTCCAACTGGGAAGACAGTGGGCCTCAGAGGTATGTGAGAGGGTTCTTCTCAGCTCTTGTCAATGGAGGGTGATAGGGTGTGTCAAGTGGAGGAGGCAGGTATTAATGAAGTCATCACCTGCATAAGCAAGTTGAAGAATGGGAAATGAACATTGTGGAGAACTATAGCGAGGGTTCTGGGGAGGGGGAGAAGCTTCTAGGGTTTCTTTGAAGAGGTAGCATTGAAGCCAGAGTAGGATTTAGCCAGGTAAAGAATGGGGTAGGGGCTGGGGCAGAGAAAACAGCATGTGACAAGGCCCTGATGTGGGAAAGCTTGGGAAGTTCCAGGAGTTGGAGTCAAAGGGCAGTACAGCTGGTTAATCAGATATTTACTGACCATCTACTAAGGGCCTGGTACCATCCTTAGTTTGAGGACATGATGTGAACAATGTAGACGGAATTCCTGACTTAATGGAGCCACACATTCTCAAGGAGGGGAGGAGACAGATGGGTCATATGTAAACAAATATTAATTCATAAAGGAAGGAATAAACATGGGAAATAAAGCAAGGCATAGGAGGGTTTTGCTTTTCTTTTGCTCTGAGGGATTGAACCCAGAGCCTTTACACTGAGCTTCACCACCCAGGGCTTTTTACAATTTTTATTTTGAGTGAGAGTCTCACGAACTCACTAAGTTGCCTAGGCTGGATTTGAACTTTTTTTTTTTTTTTTTTTTTTTTGAGACAGGGTCTCACTTTGTAGTTCAGGCCGGCCTGGCCTTAAACTAGTGAGCCCAGGCTAGCCTTGAACTCACAGCAGTCCTCCTTCCTCTGCCTCCTGAGTGTTGGGATCACAGGTGTGAGTCACCACACTTGACATCGTGATAAGTGGTACCAGGGGTCGAACTCAGGAACTTGAGCTTGCTAGGAAGATGCTGGAACCACTGAGCTAAGTCCCCAATCCTGGATTTGAACTTTCCTCCTATAATCCCAGAGTGCTGTACCACCATATTCAGTTTCACTATGCCTTTTTTTTTTTTTCTTTTAAAAAGTGTCTTGCTTTGTAGTTCAGGTTGGCCCTGAGCTCACTATGTAGCCCAGGCTAACCTCCAACAGACAATAATCCTCCTGCTCTGCCTCCCGAGCACTAGGATTACAGGTGTGAGCCACCACGCGTGGCATGTGGTATGTGGTTACTGGGGATCGAACTCAGGACCTTGCACTTGCCAGGCAGATGCTGGAACTACTTGACCTAAAAGCCCAGCCTTACTATGCCTTATTTTTGCGGGTGCTGGGATTCCAACTATGGGTTTTCTGCATGCTGGGTATGTGCTTTACTGGGCCTAAGTTCTCTATTTTCTTCCTTTTTATTTTTATTTATTTATTTATTTTGCTTTTTTTTGAGACAGGGTCTCGCTTTGTTGTTAAGGCTGCCCCTGAGCTCACTATGGTGCCCAGGCAAGCCGCTGCGAACTCAGCAATCCTCCTGTCTCTGCCTCCGGAGTGCTGGGATTACAGGTGTGAGCCACCACATCTGGCATTGTGGTATGCGGTGTTGATTATTGGTGGGCGTGTCTCCACGCCCAGCATTATATGTGGTTAAGGGGATCTAATTGAGGACCTTGCGCTTGCGAGGCAGGCGCTGGAACCACTGAGCTAACCCTCCGGCCCTTTAAATTTGTTTTTGTTTTTTTTGAGACAGGGTCTTGCTTTGCAGTTCAGGTTGGTCCTGAGCTCACTATGTAGCCCAGGCAAGCCTCAAACTCAGCAATCCTCCTGTCTCTGCCTTCCGAGTGCTGGGATTACAGGTGTGAGCCACCACGCCTGGCTGTTTTGTTTTATTTTGGAGATGGTCTTCCTATGTCGTTCAGCCTGGCTTTGAACTCACTGTGCAGTCCAGGCTGGCCTCAAACCCATGTTAATCTTCTTGCCTCAGACTTGCAAGTGCTGTGATTATAGTCATGGACCACCATGCCTGGCTCAAGAACCCTAGTGTAGACATGGGTCACAACAGGCCTTTCTGGGAAAGTAGCATTTGACTGATGACCCTGGTCACAAGTGGTTGTATCACCGAGCAGAATCTTAGGGTTTAGATTTCAGAATAGAGTTGACAAGGACCGGGGTGGAGTCCTTGGGAATCAGTCTGAAAGTCCTTTTGGTCCTGGTCTTCTGACCTTTGACCTCTTTTCTAACTTTGATTGCCATCTTCTTCTGCCATCTCCTGGGCCACCCCTAGACCTCTGGAATTATGTCCATAACTGTTAGCCACATGTGCCCATTTTCATCGAAATTAGTTTAAGTGTCAGATTCAGTGCCTAGTGATCGGGAGCCACATGTGGTCAGTAGCTACTGGGTTGGACAGTGGTGAGGCAGGACAGTCTATCAAACAGGACTTTCTTTAGGACAACACCCCTTCCCCACCCCTACCTTTTCTGATGTCCCATCTTGTGACTGTTGGTCATTTTCTTTCGACCCTGCTGACCCTTCAGTCTCTGCTATCTGTAAATTCCCCAGCTTCTGTGTCTTCTTTGCATTCCCTAGACTTGTTTTCTCTTTTTGTCCTGCCATTTTTTTGGGAGGAACCAAAATACCACTATTGTGCTCTGGGAGGCTGAGGCAAGAAAATCTCAAGTTCCAGCCCAGCTGGAGATCTTAGCAAGACTCTGATTCAAGATAAAAAAGAAAAATTGGGGGGCTGGAGATTTAGCTCAGTGGTTCCAGTGCCTGCCTAGCAAGTGCAAGGTCCCTGGTTCAATCCCCAGGTAACCACATATAACAATACCGGGCATGGTGACTCACGCCCACCAGCAATCAGTACCACATACCACAGTGCTGGGCTTGGTGGCTTACACCTGTAATCCCAGCACTTGGGAGGCAGAGGCAGGAGGATTGATGAGTTGGAGGCTTGCCTGGGCTATATAGTGAGCTCAGGAGCAGCCTGAACTACACAGCAAGACCCTGTCTTAAAAAAAAAAAAAAATTGGGGCTGGAGATGCAGTTCAATGCAGAGACATTGAGTTTAATTCCAAGTATCACAAAACAAAAATCATGGGCTTCATGGTTGGAACTGACTTATGTTCAAGTTCGAGTCCAGGCTCCACTGCATACCAGCCGTGTGACTCAGGAAATGACTTGATCCCTCTGTGCTTTAGTTTTCTCATGTAAAACGAGACGCACAGTTAACTGCACCTCATCACCTTCAGTGAGATGCATTGAGCGTGTGATGTCACATCATGTGGTCAGGCTTTCTTGGGGACCTTAGCACTGTTGGCCCTGCTGACCTTGGCTTCTTCCTCTGCAGCGTGAAGCCGTTCTCACAGACACAGTTCACCTTGTCACTGACCCCCCCAGCTACTGATCTTCCAGGTAAGGGCCTGCTCTATGCCTCTTCTTCCCTCCCCGCTGTGGTCACGGCTGCCTTTCTGTCCCCTCCCATGAGTAGGGGACTCATCTGTCTGAGGCAGGGTGTGGGTGACAGTTTATGGTGGTTAAGTGCACAGCTTCCGTAGCCACACATCCTGGCTTTGTGTTCTGCCACTTGCTAGTTTACAAGACACTGGGGAGTGGATTAGTCAAGAGTCTTTCAGCCACAAATCGAAACCCAACTCAAGCTCACTGAAGTGGGGAAAAAGAATGTCTTAATTTGAGTGACAGTCCAGAATTATGGCTTCAGCCATGGCAGGACCTGTTTCCATTTGCTTTCCCTCTGGTGGTTTCACTCTCAGGCTGCACACTGTGTCCACCTGGCAGCCAAGAAGGTTTCCAGAAGGCCATGTTCAGGTGACCTGAAGGCTCAGATTGTCTGGTGAAAGAATAAGGTTCTAGCTCTATCAGGTTCCACAGATTCATCACTAAGGGATACCTCAGGCAGCAAGTAACAGAACACTCAAATTAATAGTGTCTTAAATAGGCTTAATAGCACCATGTAACAAAGTCTGGAGGTGGGTTGCTCTTGAATTGGCCCAGAAGCTTAGCAATATGAGGACTGGCATCCCTGCAGTTCCCTTAGTCTGTGTCTGCTGTGACTCTAAGCATCCTGTCCTAAGCAGGACTTGGCCAGGGCCGAAAGCTTTCTCCTCCCAAAGTTCTGTCTTTTTCATTCAGGAAGAAACTCCTTCCCAGAAGCCCCCCAGCAGATTTTCCCTAACGTCTCATTGGCCAGGACTGTGTCACATGGCCACCTCTAGCTGCATGGGAGGCTGGGAAAGTGAGTATTTAGCTTTTTCAGCTTCCAAGTGGAGGCAGGCAAGAGAGAACAGTGCCTACTACAGTCAGTAAATGTTAACAGTATTTAATGTTCTTTCTTCTCTCTAGGGTACGAGCCCCCCCAAGCCCTCTCTCCCCTGCCCCCACCTGCCCCATCACCACCAGCCTGGCAGGCTCGGGCCCTGGGCACTGCCCGGTTGCAGCTGGTAGAGTTCTCGGCCTTTGTGGAACCACCAGATGCAGTTGATTCTGTGAGTGAAAATTTGGGAGCTCTTTGGAAGGTAGAGGGTGACAGGAAAGTTGTAGAATCATCTGCAGGGCTTGTTAATAGTGACTACCAGCCCCATCCCCAAATTTTGTATTCACTAGATCTGCGGGCTTGGGGCTTGAGAATTCAGATTTCCATTGCTCTAAACTGATGGCCACTCTGAGGAACTATACTTTGAGAGCCACTACTGTCAAGGAACTGGGAGGTTGTGGGGTGACAGGTTGGGAAGGTCAGGAAAACTCCCCAGGATATCGATCACTTGTTCAGTCATCAACCACATTTGAGTTCCCCCTATCTGATGGGCTTTGTGATGTTCTTGAGAAACCTGGGAAAGCAGATCTTACTTCCTGGCTCAGGCTTTTCCTGGGCTAAGGTGGTGATCCTGTACCAGTCAGGAAGGCTGTTAGAAAAAAATAACTGCCAACTTCAGGGACTGAACAGAAGTTTCTTATCCATGTGACATGTCAGGGAGGGTGTTTCACAGGAGCCTTCCATGCAGTGATTTGGGGCTTCAGGCTCCTTCCATTTTGTGGCTTGCTGTTCTCTCAGGCTTGTCAATTTGCTGCTAGATTCTCTACATCTGGCCAGCAGATGGAGGAAGGAAAGAGGCAAGACTGTATAGAAAGGTTTAATGGATGTGGCTTGAATGTGGCAACTGGCTGGTGTGCTCACCTCCCATTGGCCAAAATTGAGTCATGTGGTCTAAGTTCTAACTGCAAAGGATCCTGGGAAATGTAGTTTAGCATTATGTAAAGGAACTTCCTCCCTCCCATGCATGTAAACATCTATCAGTTTACCCATTGCTGTAAAACTCAAGCTGGATTAAGTTAAAACCTTCCAGCTCACTTGTAGCCCATTCAAGAGTGCTTTCATTTGCCCACTAAGATCTGCACAGTCTGACTTTCCCCATCCCTGTCTTTACCTGCTCGATTCAGCCACCATGGCCTCCTTGTTCTTTCTCACACACACCCGGTCTACTCCAGCCTCAGAGCTCTTGCACCTGCTGTTCTGTTCCTAGAATGTGCTTTGCCTCGATCCTGCTGTGACTCACTCTACAAATTTATTCAGGCCTTTACTCAGTTCTTTTTAATATGCTTTTCCCACACACCTGATGAAAGATGTCAGGCGCCACCACTTTTTTTTTTTTTTTTTTGAGACAGGGTCTCACTTTGTAGTTCAGGCTGGCCCTGAGCTCACTATGTAGCCCAGGCAAGCCTCGAACTCAGCAATCCTCCTGCCTCTGCCTCCCGAGTTCTGGGATTATAGGTGTGAGCCACCATGCCCGGCACTGTGGTATGTGGTATTGATTGCTGGTGGGCGTGAGTCTCCACACCCAGCATTGTATGTGGTTACTGGGGATCAAACTCAGTACCTTGGCACCACCACTTTTGATCCCTTTACTCTCCTTTACTGTGATTTTCTTCGCAGCACACGCCACTTCCTGAAGTTTACGTTATCCACCCATTGATCTTTCAGTTTTCTTTCTGGACCAGTAGACTGTGAGGTACATGAGGTCAGGGACTTCTTGTAGCCTTTGAGAGTCCCTAGCAGTTGCACACAGCAGGCCTCTCAACTTATGGTTGGATAACAAGTGCTGCTGGGATAGGAAAAGTGCAGAGGAGTGATTCACCCTAACGAGCAGGGGATGGATTTTCTGAGATGACAATCTTTGAGTTGGGCTGTGAGGGCTTGCTTGCGGGAGTTTGCTATGTGCAGGATCAGATGTTCTAGGAACAGCAATGGGCAGAGCATGGGATTTTCAGGAAAACAAGCAGTTTTGATATCGTCAAGCTAATGGATGCAGACTTCTCCTGAGGTAGTTGAGGACCCAGGAAAAGGAAAGATAGGGTAGAGAGATCCTGTCTGATTGTGATCAAGGCAGGCTTCTAGGAACGCATGGATTTGGTTGAAGATGGGTCTGGAAAGATAGAGAAGCTTTGTATTGGGGGAGAAATCGGGGAGGATTTTTAAGAGTATGGAGGAAATTGAGAGACGTCATGAGAGTAGGGACAGAGTCTCGCACGTGGGCTTGGTGGATTCCCGTCCCTCCTTCCACTGAGCATTCACTAGTGCCTCCTCCATCTAGGACCAGGTTGTGTGGATGTGGGGCTTGTCTGTGGGCCGTGGGGAGCCACCAAAGGAATGTGGGCCGGGGAGGGCCATGGACAGCTCTGGGGCCTCCTGAGGCTGTAAGCTGAGGGTGGGGGAGGCTGAGGCCCAAGGCAGGGGCAGTGGGGACTGTGAAGAGGGGATGGGGCAAGAGTCAGGGACCAAGAGGCTGTGGGAGTGTGGGGACCAGGAGTGGGACCTTGCGGGCCCAGATGAGCGCTGGTGAGCAGTGTGCGACAGCTGTGAGGATAGTTACAGTGTGGGGCAGGCACTGCTGGGAGGGTTGGGGTCCACCCACCCCTCCTGATACAGCTGGCCATCCTCAGTACCAGAGGCACCTGTTCGTCCACATCAGCCAGCACTGTCCCAGCCCTGGCGCGCCCCCCCTGGAGAGCGTGGATGTGAGGCAAATCTACGACAAGTTCCCTGAGAAAAAGGGTGGTCTACGGGAGCTGTATGATCGTGGGCCCCCCCACGCCTTTTTCCTGGTCAAGTTCTGGGTAAGTGCTGGCATTGGAATCGAAAGTGGGCACAACCCCCATGGGATCGCAGATGAGTGTGTGATTGTAAGGGTGGCCCGGATCTTGTTGTCAGCACTCATGACTCTGAGCCCCCTTTGTGAGAAGGGACATGGAGGACCTGGCCCCCAGGGTATCCAGGTCAGAGGTACTACTGGCTATCCTCAAAGCCCACTAGACTTTGCCACCCCAGTTATGTGAATCTGGCGTTGTCTTGCCATGTTCATCTACAAGTTGCCTAACCACAACTGGCCTTGTTGCTAAGGAACAGTTTCTCTCACATGTTTTTGATGCTGGTGATGGAACCCAGGGCCTTGGCACTGAGATATACCCCTGGGCCCTTTTTTAAAAATTTTGAGATAGGTTGTTGCTAACTGGCTAAGTTGCCCTGGTTAGGCTTGAAGCTATGTCCTCCTTCCTCAGCATCCCCGATTGTAGGCAGTGGCCACCAGGCCTGGTGGTTCTGGTCCCTAAAGAGGGGCCTGGGGCTTTGTTAAGTTTATCCCATACAGTGTCTGGCCCTGAAAAAAGAGCTGGCTTTGTAGAAACCTGTGTTTAATATTCATTGAGCATTTACTATACACAGGCCTAATACCAGGTGCTGTCTGGCTCTTTGGTATCTGTACTTTTCACATCACAGATACAGCAAACTACAGATGGAGAATGTAGTTCTGTCCACAGTGGTTGCATCTATGTTGAACATGTTAAGACTTTTTCTTCCTGTCTTTATCCCCTAAATGACAACTATTTACATTGCATTGACACTGTATTTGGTGTTGTATGACATGTAGAGTTGACTTAAAGTATACAGGAAGGCTGGACACGATGGGGCATGCTTGTAGTCCTAGCCCTTGGGAGGCCAAGGCAGGATGATCACAGTTCGAAGTTAGCCTTTGTTACAATAGTGAATTAAGTTCAGCCCGAACTAGATAGCAAGGCCTTGTCTCAAAAAAACAAAAAATCAAAACAAAAAAACCCCAACAAAACAACCCAAAAAGTATACAAAAGGACGTGTGCAGGTGCTGTGTAAATACTATGCCATTTTATATGAGGGACTTGAGCATCTGTGGATCTGGGTACCACAGGCAACCCTGGTACTGTGTTGAGAGACAGCTAGCTATATATAACTGCAACAGAGTGTGGGGGGATCATCACACTAAGCTTTTCTTTTCAAGAAAGGGTCCCACTGTGTAGTTCAAGCTGGCCTTAAATTCACTATGTAGCTTAGGCCGGCTTTGAACTCACGGCCACCCTCCTCCCGAGTGCTGGTGTTGCCAGGTAGAAATGGCTAGGTTGGCATCTATGGCCATACCACTCTGAACGCGCCTGATCTCATCTGATCTTGGAAGCTAAGTAGGGTCAGGTCCTACTTGGATGGGAGAGACAGCTAGCCAAACAAAGCTATTCCAGGTCCTTCTTGTCTGAAGCAAAGAATTAGAACAGGCAAACCAAACATAGGGCCAAAAGTTTATTTGAAAATGAGGGGTAGGCCAGGGGTTTAGCTCAGTAGCACTATGCCAGCCTCACAAGTGGTCTAGGAGACACAGTGGGCTGCAGTAAAGAGTCAGCATAGCGAGCTGCTCATGGCACCTTGGGCTGTGTGGCTTCACAGGGCCCCACTGCCAGGCTGGAGGATGGAAGCAGGCCTCTGAGGAGTGTGACAGCAGCCAGGCTGAATGAGTGGCCCCTGAGCTCAAGAATGTGGCTCAGACCCAAGATGCAATAGGGCCTTAGGCTGCATTGGCCCCGCTGGGTCTAATGACTCAGGCTGATTGTGGGCACGTGACCTCTGGGATGACGGACAGGGTCTCAGCTCTGAGCATCAGCTGAAAAGGCCAGAGAGAGTGTTCTGACCAGAGTCCTGGCCTGTTGCATTAGCAACCATGGTGGCAATAGGAGGTGACTGGGCCTTAGCTGGTTGCTGCGTCCTTAGTAACCAGGCCTCGGGAGAGGCTGAACTCAGGTTGGGAACTTCAAGGGGAATAAGTTGGTTTCTAGGTCCCTTTGTTTACTAGAGACAGAGGCGTCAGGACTTTTTTGAGGGCCCAGATCTCTCTACCCTGAGAGCATGGGTGGGTCTTTTCCGAAATCAGCTCCTGGAGAGGTGAGAACTTTGGAACACTGAGAAAGGGCAGCTGGCAGGGCAGTGGGAAGAAGCAGGCTCTTGGCAGAGTTTCTAATGATGTCCTCTCCACCCACCCATTCTGTACCTCCCCACGTCGCAGGCGGACCTGAACTGGGGCCCAAGTGGTGAGGAGGCGGGTGCTGGTGGTGGCAGTGGCGGCAGCGGCGGCTTCTATGGAGTGAGCAGCCAGTACGAGAGCCTGGAGCACATGACCCTCACCTGCTCCTCCAAGGTCTGCTCCTTTGGCAAGCAGGTGGTGGAGAAGGTGGAGGTGAGGCTGGAGGCCAGGCGGGAGTGCACACCTGTCATCCCAGCACTCAGGAGGCTGAGGCAGAAGCATCGCCGTGATTTCCAGGCCAACCTGGACTACATAATGAGACCCTGTCTCCAAAGCCATAAGAGAAACGCATTGAGATTTAGTAAGATTAGAAAGGCCCCTGTGGCTATAGAACAGTTCATAGGGCAGAGAGGCTCAGAAGTTACTTAGGGTTTTGGGGACTTGAAGGGTCTCAAATACACTCATGGGATGGCACAGATCAGTAGTTAGAAGGTTGGAGGTCAGATGAATTCAGAGGTCATCAAGGATTTAGAGCATCACTGTGGGGGCCTAGGGTTTGCAGGCTCAGGAAGACCCTGAGTTGGACACCCGGGGGTCCGTGGAGTGGTCCTGGTTCCTGGGGTGATGACCTGTGTGTCTCTGAGCCACTGTTCCCCCCCCCCCTCCCTGCCCCTGGTTCAGACGGAGCGGGCCCAGCTGGAGGACGGGCGGTTTGTGTACCGCCTGCTGCGCTCGCCCATGTGCGAGTACCTAGTGAATTTCCTGCACAAGCTTCGGCAGCTGCCTGAGCGCTACATGATGAACAGCGTCCTGGAGAACTTCACTATCTTGCAGGTGACCCTGACTGGGGCCCTTATCCAGGGGCTGGTGCATAATGGGCTCCTCCAGCCAGGAAACTGAGGGCACCCCACAGGTATAACGTAGCATAGGTGCCCTCTAATGTGGGCACCATCCCCAGGAGGCAGCAGGCCTATGGGGGGTCTCCTGGTCACATGGCACGGGCAACAGTCCGAGCCTAAGTGTTCTCCCGGCTTTCTGACAGGTGGTGACCAACAGAGACACCCAGGAACTGCTGCTCTGCACCGCCTACGTCTTCGAGGTCTCCACCAGCGAGCGTGGGGCCCAGCATCATATTTACCGCCTGGTCAGGGACTGAAGGGGGACCCCACAATTGGCCTGCCCCAGAACACCCTCCAGCTCTCCATGTTTTTCATTTGGGGTGGGGGCTGCGATGGAAGGGCGCTCACCTTGGAGGCCTGAGTGACAGCGACCATCCCCTAGTAGGAAAGCGACCATCCCCTAGTAGGAAGGCTCGCCAGCAGCACATCAGGGATTGGGGACAGGAGTGAACAACATCCAGGCCCCCCACTCTTCTGGATGTTTTGGGGAGCCTAACTATACATTGACTTGTCCCATTATACATTGACTGCCCCCCAGTATCTGCCTTTTCCATCTACCACCCCTCTTTGTGATCTGTGATGTCACAGAATGAAATTAACCCTTTCTGTGCAGGAGCAGAGCCAGGTAGGCCCTGGAAATATTTTTTTTTAATATAATGAGATATTTATACATGGGTGTTAGGGTTGTGACTATCCCAGCGGGGCGAGCAGTGGGGTGAGGCCCTTGAATCCTACTGCCTTTCTTGTATGTGAGCCCCAGACTGGACTGCTGCCTCCCTTTCCCTCCCAGAGTGTGTTGGTTTGTGTTCTGACAGAGGATAAAGTTATTTTACCAAAATATAGGGGGTTTATTTGAGGTTTGGGCCAAAAATAATACTGTGGGAGGTGGCTGGCTATCAGATAGTGTAGGACAGGAAGCCCCAGGTCCCTAGGGGGAGATGGGGGTGCCCAGGCCGGCAGACATCTGTGGCCTCAAGGGAATGAGGGGCCGCTCAAAGCCCAGGCAAATTGGGGGTGAAACAAGTATTTACAGTCCCTGGGGAGGCGCCCATGGTATTCGAAGGGGTGGAGTCCGGTTTAGCGGTATCGAGGTAGTCCGTCGTAGATGTAGTCCAGGTTTCTGCACATGAATATCGAGAGCGTCATGAAGCCGAGCTATGGAGAAAGGAGATGGCGATCAGACCCTGAAGGAATGGTAGCAACAGGGGGTTGATGGGTCACCAAGGAAGAAAGGTCAGGAGACAAAGCCCGGGGCAGGAAAGAGGGCTCTTGCTAAAGAAGTGGGTAGCAATAGGGTGGGGTGGTGGTGGTGGTGGTGCAGGCCTGTTTATCACAGTACTCTGGGAGGCTGACGCCGGAAGAGTCCAAGTTCAAGCTCAGCCTGGGCATTTCAGCGCTTGGTGAGACCTGTCTCAAAGTTTTAAAAAGAAAAAAAGTGGGCTGGGGGTGTAACTCAGTATGTAGTCCCTAGATTCAATCTCTAGTACTGGGATAAAGAAGGAAGAAAGAGGCGGGGCAGAGAGGAAACTAGAAAAGTAATCGAGCCAGAGACGGGAAGGCTAACAGGACAGGGATGGAAAACGGCGTGGTTGAGTGGACGGGACCCATCGAGGGTAAGGAGTGAGGTCAGAAGCAAGCTCTGAGGCCTTTATTCTGGGGATTCGTCTGTCTCCGCCTCTGCACTCCGGTTCTTGGGCTGCTCCTCATCTCGATTCCCCAAACGGCCAGGACCCTAGGGCCAAGGACACCTTGCCCTGCGGCGCCCTGGTTTAGACTCCCGCCGAGCCCTGGCTGCCCTCCGCTACCGCGCCACAGCGCCTGGCCCCGGCGTCAGCACTGAGGCCAGGCGCGGTGTCCCGGCAGTCGGCGCCCGGGACTTGCGGCTCGGGTTCCCGCCGGAGCGCTGTGCGGTGCCAGCTGCAGGCTCAGAACCATCAGACTCACCTACAAGGAAAGTGAGGGATTTTGCGACCAATCACAGGCACGTCTCCCTGCTCATAGCCAATCAGAACTCAAAAGCCAGGTCTCCGCCCCTTCTGTTCCAAAGGCAGGAGCCAGACTAGCGGGTGCTCCGTCACGTATGCGTCCTCCCGGATGGAGGGCGGGGAAATCTATAGGCTGGGACCAATTGCGAGAGGGAGCAGAACCAAATCACCTCGAGCAGACCAACGCCCAGACAAATGCCCACTATGGAGATGAGGTTGTTATGCAGCCATGTTCGGAGGCTCTTCGCGCAGCCCTGGGGATGTAGGGGAAAATTAAAAGTGGTGTTCCTTTCGGGATTTGTCCTCAAGCCCAGGACCAGCGTTCTCCGGCCCTTCTTTTTCATGCACCGATCCAGTCTTCCAGTTACCGGGTTCTCCAGTTTCAGCCAATGCATCTACCTCACCTCTAACACGCTTTGCCCCTGCGGAGGTCAGTGTCCTTGACCTTGGGCCCGCCCTTCCTTCAGATCCCGCCTCTTTGTAAGGGTCCGCTTCCTTAAAAGGTCCTCTCGTTCTGATTTAAATTTGTAACCCTGCCTCTCATTGGCCACGCCCAGCGTCGAGGCCACGCCCCTAGCAAGACCGCCTCACTGTGGAGCAGCTCCCGCCCCAAACCCTCAGCTACCTCGCTGTAGATGTGGTTATTTGCGGGCACAGTGCACAGGTCTGAACTGTCCCTGGCCCGCGTCCGGGGTCCGAGCTGGCCGGGCTGGGAGTAAATCTTGTCAAAGATTGAGGAGTCGTTGGTCGCTGACGAGTTGTAGCAGGAGCAGGGCACGCGGTCCACCTCGGACTCGTTGCCTCTCAGGATGAGGACCCGGAACCAGTCCTGTGGAGAGTGCCAGCCGCAGCAGCGCAGCTGGGGGCGGGATACGAATGAGGGGTCGGGTCCAAGGTGCGGCGAGATGATGTTGGGGCTTTAGGGGCCAGGTGATGGGTTCGAGGTCATGCCAAGGAGCAGAGGCAGAGTCCTGAGGCAGGGGAGGGAGCCATGCCAGCACCTGGGTTCCCAGAAGGATGCTGGGCCTTTCTGGAGCCACCTGTGTTACCTGGGGTTGTGATGAGTGAGTGGGGCATGCTAGGGGCCTGGAGCTGGAGGATGGGCCACGTCCCAGGAGAGGCTCCTTGAGGCCCGGGGTGAGTAGTGCCGCCCATGTCAAGTCCCCGAGGAAGAGGCAGTGCCTGAGGCCACGCACCTGAAACTGAGCGTAGTCCCAGCTCTCTTCTGCCGCTGTCTCCTCCGGGTTGGAGCGGTAGTTTTGGATGGTGCTCAGCACGAGCTCCTGCACCCTTCGCTCTAGCTGAGAGGTGGTGGGTGAGGCTGTGACCCCTCCACCCACCCGTCCAGCCACTCCCAGAACTTTCAGCCCCCATGGGTCTCTGGGTGTATTCCTGTGCTGGCTTCCATTTCCTTGATTGCCTACTTTATCTCTTCCTTAGACCTCAGTCCTCTTTCTAGGGGGCATTAGGTCTCTATTGGTTCTCCAGGAGCTTCTACCCCACTTCTTTTTTTTTTTTTTCTTTTTGCTGCCCAGACTAGTCTCAACCTCCTGCACTCGAGCGATCCTCTCACTTCAGCCTCCCTAGTAGCTGGGACTGTAGGTGCCAGCCCTTCCAGCTTTCCTTTGGCATCTCCTTCTATACCCTTGTATTTTTCTCTATTCCTATCATCCTTGTTTCCCTTGCTCTCCACCTGCTCCCTCATCCTCTACCCAAAACCTTCCACTGCCGAGTGGCAGCGGCAGTAAGCTCACCCGGACCCTCTGGGTGGAGATGAGGATACCCAGCGTGATCTGCGTGGCAAACAGGAGCAGCAGCATCCCGAAATACTGGAGTGGAGGTGAGATGTCAGCCTGACCCCTCCCCAGGCCACTCTTGAGTCTGGGGAAGGCAGGAAGTAGCCCTAGAGATAGGAGCAGGACACTCACCAGGCCCAGGAGGCTGCGGAGTTCTTTGAGGGCCCCCACACAACCCAGGAGAGCGAGGCCCATGGTGAGAACCCCTGAGATGGCCAGGATCTTGGACCAGGTCTGCAGGGGCACGAAGGACAAGCCTGGAGTGGGGTCGAGAGGATGGGACGTGGTGGGGAAAGCTCAGAGCAGCCCCAAATCCACCCATGCAGCCCCCAAGAGGGGAGCAGCACCCTGGGGGCGTTGGCCAGACTCCCCATGTCGTGGGTCTCTGTCTCTGAGCCCCAGTTTGCCGCCCGCTGGATCTCTGTCCCTTTCTCTGTCCTGCAGCCCCTCTTCAACCCCCTTGCTTGCTCTGTGGCATAGGCTCTGTCCCTTAGGCCTCTCTGAAGCTGAGGACATTGTGTTGTCCATTTCCGAGTTGTTGTTGGTTTTCTTTTGGTTTGTTTTCTGAAATGGACTTTCACTGTGTTGCCCAACTGGCTGGCCTCGGACCCCTGGACCCAAGTGACCCTCCTCAGGCTGCAGAGTAACGGGGACCACAGATTTGCAGCATAGTGCTCCCCCTTATCGCCGTTCTGAGGGACACATGAGAGCATGTGTGTAACCCAGTGCTCAGTGCAAAGCAAAGGCTACTTATGAGCCATTAGAACTTGGATGGTTACTCCGTTATTATTGTTCTCAATATTATTTCTGTTTATCTCTTTCCCTGCTGAGTGACACCCAGCAAGGGACTTCCCCTTGCTGAGTCTCTAGAGAGGGGCAGGTTTGTGGGGGAATCTGCCCAGACCAGTCCAAGTCTGACACCGGAAATGCTTGAGAAATGGCTCTCACTGTCACTGTCCCTATTGTTGGTACACACAACAATCCTCGCCATTTGCCAGAGGAAGACCGCAGGCTCCGAGAGGTCCAGCCACGGTGGGAAGTGGTTGGTGGGAGCCAGAGACCTGCCCGGAGAACTGGGCTCTGCAGATCTCCGTGGAACGGAGGAGATGCCAGAAAGTGGCATGGGGAGAGGCTGGGAACTGATCTTCCCCAGGAGGGCCCTCCCAGACTATCCCGGCCCCCCTCACCCACAAAGGACACGAAGCTGGTCTTGTCGATGAGGATCCAGATGCCAAAGCAGAAAATCAGACTGCCTAGGGCCTGGGGGAGGAGATGACAGTGAGGTAGTGAGCCCGGAGGCAGGGTTCGGGGTCTGGTGGCTACGGCAGGGGCTGGAGCCCTGGCTGGGGAGGCATGGGGTAACTCACGAAGAAGAAGAGGTTGAAGACGAAGAGGAAGTACTTGATGAGACTGAGGCAGCTCTCCTGGGCCGACATCTTTGCCTAGACGGCAGGGAAAGACCAGCAGGAGGGACGATCAGAAGGGGTGTCGGCGGTGGAGGTGATGGACGGAAGGACAGAGGCCAGCAGGGAGAGAGAAAGAGGCTGAGAGGAGGCAGAAAGGAAGAATACAGAGAAAGAGGAAGTTCCAAAGGTGGGGCTCCACCCCCTCCTCTTCATGCGAGGTGACAATCTTCTCTGTCTGTGACTCCCTCACCTGCCCCACGGAGACACACGCTGGTACCTGAGGGGCCCTGGAGTGGGCGGGCACCAAGGACACGGCAGATGGGCCCTCCCAGGTCTCCATGGCTCAGGGCCCACAGGAACTCCTGACTGCCTGGCAGTCACCCTGGGCACCAGGACCCCAGGGCTGTCCCTGGACTGCAGCCAACCTCACAGACACGCTGACCTCATGGCTGCTGAGCTGTGCCCTCTCTGTCTCCAGCTCCATGCCCTGCTCTGCCTTCCCTTCAGTGGTCTCTGTTCCCCTTGCTCTCTCTAGTCTTCCTCTTTCTGCTACCTGAGGCCCTGTCCTTTCTCTCCCCACCCCACCCCATCTTGGTCTCTCTCTCTCAGGGGACACTGCACCCTGTTCTAGACCTGGAGCTCCCATGTGCTGGGGCAGGGGCTGGGCACCTAAGGAACTGAAAGTGCTGTAGGCGGAGGTGAGCAGTTCCCTGGAGTGGCAAAGGTGGCTGGGCTGTGCCAGCAGTGAGCGGAAGCTGGGCCTCAGGCACAACTTCCTGCTTCTGCCAGAGGCCTGAGGAGGAGGCCCCGGAGGAGCCCAGGGCCTTTGCAGTCTTCTGCTTCAGTTTACTTGGAAGCCTGTGCCATCCTCCCAGAGTCCTCCCTCTCTGGTCAGGCCCAGACCTCTCATAAATTTCCAGCACTGGAGGCCCCCCAGCATGCACTCATCCTCTCAGACTGGGGAACTGACCTCTGCAGACCCAGCTAACTGCTTTTACCACATTCTCCATGGAGCTCAGGGGCTCCATCGTGCTTCCTCTCTTGCCTGGTCTCCTCATCCAAGGCTGCCCCACCGTCTATTCAGTTGCTGGGCCAACCCCTGCTGCAGCTGCCCTCAGACACCACTCAGGCCCCTCTGTATTTCACTCCAGGCTTCTCTGTGGCTCAGGATGCAGGCTGACTCAGGAACGGCTCTCCCACCTGCACCAGGCACCTCCTGGCCACACATTGCCCCCATATAGCCCTGGACCTGAGCACACACCTAAGCCACAGTTCTGAGTCCTGGTCCCTTCAGCCTCCTTCCTCAGCTCCTGCTTCTAAGCCATTGCAGACTCTATGGTACCACCAGCCAGTCCAGCCTGAAGGGTCACTGTAACTCACTATGGCAAATTAAATGATTACAAAAAAGATAGGCCTATGCCCTTACCCCTAGTGTGCATGTGACTTGATTTGGTCTTTGTAGTTCAGGCTGACCCTGAACTCATTATATAGCCCAGGCTGGCCTCAAACTCACAGCAATCCTCCTGCCTCAGCCTCTGGAGTGCTGAGATTGCAGGCATGTGCCACCATGCCTCTGCCCAAGGGTTTGGTTTTTGTTTGTTTGTTCGTTTTGGTAACAGGGATCAAACTCTGAACCTTGCACTTGCAAGGTAGGCACCAGAACCACTGAGCTAAATCCCAAGCCCGAAAAGAGTTTTTTTTTTTTTTCAGGTAGAATTAAGCTGAAGATCTCAACATGAGATCATCCTGGGTTATTTAGGAGGACCTTAAATCCATGATGAGTGTCTTCCTGAGACACACAGAGGAGAAGACACTGGCATGTGCAGACGGGGACAGAGATGAGCAGACAGCCATAAAGCAAGACTCAAGGGTCAAAGACCTGAAAGGAAAAAGTTGAAGGAAAAAAATGAAACATAAAACACGGTGTGCTATTCAAAACAACTAAAAAAACAAAACTACCAATGGAGCCACCACCACTAGACACTGTCACCACCAACTCAAAACCATCATTCATTCTTTGACAGTCATCAGCACTTTCAGTCTTTACATCACTAGCCTGTACCCTTCTGTCTTAGAACACTGCAGTTTGATTTGGTCTATTTTTCTTTACAAAAATGAAATCATGGGCTGGAGATTTAGCTCAGTGGTTCCCGCCACCTGTTTAGCAAGTGCAAGGTCCCTGGTTCAATGTCAGTATAATGATATGATTTTGGGTGTGGTAACTCACGCTCACCAGCAATCAGTACCACACCCCACAATGCTGGGCGTGGTGGTTCATGCCTGTCATGCCAGCACTCGGGAGGCAGAGGCAGGAGGATTGCTGAGTTCCAGGCTTGCCTGGGCTACATAGTGAGTTCAGGGCCAGCCTGAACTACAAAGCGAGACC
>PVIC010028485.1:0-23190 GCA_004025085.1 Thryonomys swinderianus
ACAAAAAAAAAAAAAAAAAAAAAAAAAAAAAGACAGGAAACAGAAATTGACTCACTTTACATTATTCTTTTTATTACACAAATTTTGAACACATCAGCCTTTTCTATTTTAACCCAGATCAGTTATGCTGCAATAGAGTCAAGCAATACAATGTCTTCCCCTTTCTGACCCTTCTCTAAGAGTTTGCAGGTATTTCCTCACTAATTATCTTAAGGGCCTGTGAGGTGCTTCCCTAGACGTTCCTCAACGTTCAGAAGGCACTGTCTTGCTGATCCCAAAGGCAACATGAACTCAGGAGCTCTGCAAGCCTTGCTCTTCTACGCTATGCCTCAACACCATTAGTTTTATTGAGGAGTATAGATCTCACGGACATCTCCTGCCCAAAGAAAGAAATAAAAGTTTAGCAAGTTCTCCTGTGTAAACAAGACCACTGTGTTGCACTTGGCACAATGTACAAACCATATCTGCGGATTAGCTTCAGATTGTACAATAGTGGTGCTAGAAACCTAAGCAGTAGAGGTGCTGATATTTACAGGTAAGATACATGGGTCCAGGAGTCTTTGACAAGCAGTATTTCCATATTTAAATTGACCAAAGGATGGAAACCAAACAGAAAGCAAAGGGAGTGTACCTGAGGTTATCCCTTAAACTGTGTTACCTAGGGGCCGGAGATTTAGTTCATCGGTTCTGGCACCTATCTAGCAAGAGCAAGGTCCCGGTTCAATCCCCGGTAACCACCTGCAACAATACCAGGCATGGTGACTAACACCCACCATCAGTCAATACCACATACCACAGTATGTACCAGGCGTGGTGGCTCATGCTTGTAATCCCAGCACTCGGGAGGCAGAGGCAGGAGGACTGCTGAGTTCAAGGCTTGCCTGGGCACCATAGTGAGCTCAGGGCCAGCCTGAACTACAAAGCGAGACCCTGTCTCAAAAAAAAAAAAAATGTATTACCTACTGATCACGTTGTCCCATAGCAAGAGCAGTCTTTCCCATGGAAAAGGAATTGCTGGCCAAGAAAACGGGCTCTAATTAAATCAACTCTATTGTGTTACATCATGTAAACAATGCATGTTTGTGACAATCGTTCCATAGAAAAATCAAATGAAACTTTTCTAATTCAAGCATGCATAAACATGAGGTACCTCATACTGCTCTGCTACCTATCCAAAATACCTCTGAATTCTAAATATAATGGAGTCTTGGCAGAGTGTGGGTGGCATAGGACTTTAAACGTATTTAAACCTCATCCTGATCGCTACACAGCAAATCTCTCAAACCAGAACAAATCCATAATTAGTCCCCTTTGCACTCGATACTAACCTTGACAAAATAAATACTCTTGGAGTTTTAATAGTAATTTTGCACTCAGGATCCTCTCTCTGGTCCACCACACAAAGCCTGATGCCTTCACACCTTGAAAGTACATGGCAATATGATGTTCAAATCAAAAGGAATCTCAGCAAAGAGTAGCTGGTGACCTTGAGTGACTTTCTTCAGCTGCCTACTAAGATTAGAAATAAGATGAATTCTTAGTGCATTGAGAGGTTCATTTTTTCCCCTCTGGTACAGACATTTTAATTTTAAAATGTGTGTTTCGCTTCAGACCCATCTAAACTTTTCAAAACACTCACTAACATGCGTTGTCCCTTATGTGGAAGTAACTTGAGACACCAAAAGTGCCATATAAGATGTAAAAACTACCCATACGCCAGTGTTTAACTTCTGAAATGTTGGGTGCTAAGCGAGGTTGACTTCTTTGGTTTGTAGCTAACTAAAGGGTGGGCTCTGGTGTTCATTCTGCCCACTATTCCTGGCCTGAGCATAGTCACAAATGTCTCCGGTCTCAGACTGAGGGACTGGGCTTATTAAGGACGCACAGGATTTTGCTTCATGGCATGCTTCTAATAATAATGGAGCACAGCAGAGCAAAAAAAAATAGATAAATAAAAGCCATAACAAAATAATACAACAAACAACAGAAAGGAGCTATATGATTTTAGTTTCAAAGTCCCATTTCTTTTTTTAATTTTTATCTTTATTGGTACATTGTATATACACATCACGATCACACTCACTACCGGGAATTTGTACCAGTATATAACACAGTTTAATTCTCATTTTTTCCCATTCTCTACCCACCCCATAGCCCCCACCCCCTAAATATATAAGCTTTGTTACCTTTTTTTTTTTTTTTTTTTTTTTTGAGACAGGGTCTCACTTTGTAGTTCAGGCTGGCTCTGAGCTCACTATGTAGCCCAGGCAAGCCTCAAACTCAGCAATCCACCTGTCTCTGCCTCCTGAATGCTGGGATTACAGGGGTGAGCCACCACGCCCGGCACTGTGGTAAGTGGTATTGATTGCTGGTGGGCATGAGTCTCCACGCCCAGCATTATATGTGGTTACCGGGGATCGAACTCAGGACCTTGCGCTTGCGAGGCAGGTGCCAGAACCACTGAGCTAACCCTCTGGCCCTGTTACCCTTTTTTTATTACCATCACATTTTTTCTTTACCCCTCATTATTCACCCCTCCACCGCATTTCCCTTTGAATATTTTCTATTTCACAATATACATCATGCATTCTAGAACTCATTAACATCTTCACTTTCTCATACCAGAGAACAGATACGATATTTACACACCTATGACCTATTTAATTCACTTATGGGTATGTCCTGAAGGTACATCCATTTGAGTATAAATGACTCAAACTTATCATTCTTTAAGGTAGAGTAATACTCCATTTTATAGAAAAACCACACCTTCTTTATCCAGTCTCCAGTTGATGGGCATTTGGGTTGTTTCTAAGATTTAGCTACCACAAACTGAGCTGCTATGAACATGGGTGCACATATGTCACTATGATATGATTCTTTTAATTCTTTTGTTTATATTCCTAGTAGGGCAATAGCAGGGTCAGGTGGGACCTTTAATCCTAGTTCCATTTCTTACATCAAAGCTTTCAATAATAGCTGCCACATTCTTTAGATGGCATAAATTCTGGATAACAAATCTGTGCCAAATTGGTTAAAATAATACCAGGTGCTTCAACAGATAGCTCTGAAGTCTTAGTGGATTATTCCAGAGGACATTTATTTCTCAGTAAAATTCCAGAGGGGTGTGGACAGCAGGCAATATGCAGCCATTCAGTTTCATCCAGAGAAGCTCTATCACCTTTAGCTACTCTTTGCCAAAGTCACCCTGAAGGTCAACATGAGGCCAGGAGATGGAGAGAGAGAGAGAGAGAGAGAGAGAGAGAGAGAGAGAGAGAGAGCTCTACATCAGCGCATTGATGGGTCAGGCCTACAAAGGATGGGCACCATCTCCCTCCACAGACTCTTGACTTCATCTCAAAAACGTAGACATTTCCTATGTAAGCAAAAACAAGGCAGTCTAGCTGTGGTACCAAAAGGGGAAAGAATCTGGCTTAGTGAATTGCCAGTTTCACCCAAACTACAAAGGTCCTCTTCATTCAAGAAAGAGGGGAAGGAAATAAGAAAGGAAGGAAAGCTGGGCATGGTGGCTCACGCCTGTCATCCCAGAACTCAGGAAGCAGAGACAGGATTGCTGAGTTCCAGGCTTGCCTGGGCTACATAGTGAGCTCAGGGCCAGCCTGAACTACAAAGCAAGACCCTATCTAAAAAAAAAAAAAAAAAAAAAAAAAAAAAAAAAAAAAAAAAAAGGAAGGAAGGAAAAAGCCAGGGATTTAGCTCAAGTGGTACCACACCTTGGAAGCACAAGGGCCCAAGTTCAATCCCTGGTACCACTAAAAAAGAAAAAAAATGAAAAGGGCTGGGGGTTTAGCTCAATCGATACCGCACCAACCTTGGACACACAAGGGCCCAAATTCGACCCCCTGTACCCAAAAATAAAGAAAAAAAGAAAGGAAGGAAAGGAGGGAAGGAGGGAGGGAGGGAGGGAGAGATAGAAGGGAGGAAAGAAGGAAGGGCTGAAGGGCAGATAATAGAAAAAATAAATATTAATAACAACCAAAACTAGTCTCTTCTAGCAAGCCAATTTATTCTGACTTTTCCAAACTTTCCATTTTTCCCAAGCTATTCCAGCCCCTGTCATGGTCTTCCATTGAACGGTATGTCCACTGTCATGGTTTTCCTTAAAATAGAATCCTAAAATATGCAAATAAAGGGCAGAGCAGAAAACTTGAGCAATTTAGTGTTCAGAAGTGTGTGGGCCAACTTGATCTGTTAATCTATAGTCTGTGCTTCTGGAGAGGAGAAGAAGGGGGAGTTCACAATCCACAAACCAATTTGTGTTGTTTCTGCAACACTGCAAAAGTACGACTCATGAATATGCTAATGAAATTGCAATGAGAGTTTTGGCTCTATTTCATCTCCTCTACTAGATTAGAGAGTAATAACACTACAGGTTTACATGTCTTCAGAAACTGCTGTGGTAGTAGAAAAAAATGGATCTGTGATATTTATAATGCAACAAAAATTACAACTATGCTACAATAAAATAATGGTAATTATTTCACATGTAAATAACAGTTTGCAACACAGACACATACGATATGAAGATCTTTTGCTTCTTCCCATGTTTCTGTTTTCTGGCGTTACTATGGTCTTCTACGTCTGTGAATGAACTCACATCTCTGTGCTTACTTCCAAAATCCACAAAAAAAGATTTAAAATGAAAATGGAAAGGAGTGAAATGTTTTTTATTGGCAAGGCATAAGTCTCCTTTAGAAACAATTACACTTTTGTATCATTAAGGTATATTCTGCTGCGCTGAGGGCAGAAGGACTCAGAAAAATCTGACCCTACCTGTGCCACCCAATCGCTACTGTATTAGTCTAGTCATGTCCCAGGGCCTTGAGCCTGTCCCACATTCAGGCCTGTTGAATACTTCAACAGTGCTTTGCTCTAAGGGAGTGTGTCACATCAACAGGCAGGGAACCATACAGAGGACAAAAGATTAACTGAAAAGTCTTTAATGACTCATTCAACAGGATGATGGCACAAAGTGAAGACTAAATGTTCTCTGCAAATAGTGTCCACAGAGCATAACTGGTTGCTTCCTCCCAGGCTGATCCCGGCCTACATCCAAAATCAGGTTCTGCGTTTATCTTCCAAGTGGACATTCTCCATTGGAGTTACAAGAGGTAAAAGCACAGGAATGAAAATCCACAGGTCCAGGTGATCAGAATCTTCTCTGATTCCTAAACAGAGAGGAGACTGCAGATTACCTCATTACATCATCACACAGGAGTGTTATGAGGAAAAACGCTGAGTTCCTTTTAACATTGTTTAATCAAGAGAAAACAAATAACTCTCTGGCTTGCTGAGTAATAACCTTACATTTGTCAGGAGATGTGGAGCTGGGAAATACTTTCATATACATTACCTCAAGTAAGACCAACCATCCATCAACATAAGGCTAGGTGGACACTTATTTTTTATATTAAATATCCAAAATGTTGAAATTATAAGGTCATATATATGCATATATATATCCTACATCTTTCTGATGTCTCTAGTTTGTAATTTTCAACACAATGAAAAATATTTTGACCAAGATTCATGGCATTTTCAGAGTATCCCTGGCCCAAAATGCCTTCCTTTTAAGGATGATTAGGTACTATTAATTATAAAGATTTTTCATAAAGAGAATTTTGGGGATCTACATAAAGGAAATAATTAATTCTCAATATGTACCTGCACTTTGCAAGTTTTGGCTTCTACATATTTAGACTTATAAATGCACATGTACATGAATGTGTAAATACAATCAAAGAGAACAACAGTAGAGAAAAGAAACTGCCAGTGTGGAAGTCAGCTTTGAGCTGCTACACATTGTGACTTCTGAACTTATTTTGATTACAAACATATACCCAATGACCTCAGGAAATACAGTGTCATAAATAAGTTCTAAGTTGCAATCTGAATTCTAGTCAAAACACTTTTTAAAAATTTGGCAAAGAAGCCAGGTGTGGTGGCATGCACCTGTAATCCCAGCACTTAGGAGGCTGAGTCAAGAGGAGTTCAAGGCCAGCCTGGGCTGCATAATGAGCTCAGGACCAGCTTGAACTATAGCAAGGCCAATAAACAAATAAAAACTGTAAAGTATGACACAATAATGTCAAAAGAAAGGCTGGGGATTTAGCCTAAGTGGTTCGGGCCTACCTTGGAAGCACAAGGGCCAGAGTTCAATACCCAATACCAATAATAATAATAATGTCAAAATATTCTTCCAGTACTAAAATTCTAGGAGTCAGCCTTTGCTTTCCCTATGAGACTTGGTCTCTGAAATCAAAAACACATCTCTAGTTTTCTTTGGATTTCACTGCAGATAGCTGTAAAACTATAATATACCTGCTTGACTTACTTCTCAAGAACCATCTAGGAATGTAAGTACTCCTACCACATATGCACTCTGTGTCACCTTGGTCAGCGACCACAATTTGTTCTGGAAACATGTTTATATGGTAAAGAACATACTTTGGTTGACTGGTTTGTTTGTTTTGAGATTGGGTCTTTTTTGAGACAGGGTCTCACTGTACGGTTCAGGCTGCCCCTGAACTCACTATGTAGCCCAGGCTGGCCTCAAACTCACAGTGATCCTCCTACCTCTGCCTCCAGAGTGCTGGAAATTATGGTGTGAGCCACCATTCACAGCTTCGTAAAAAATTTGTATAGCAAAGTTCCTGTAAGAAATCACAGAAACTCAGAAGATTCATTCCACAACCCAACAATATTCATCTAAAGGTTCTATAATAAAGTATAAAATAATAAAGAAGAATAAATTTACCTATACTTACCTTTGAAAACCTTCATGGCTGGTGTGAGGGAGACAAGAGAAAGGAGAGTTATTGTGCAGGACGACTTTCACTGTCACTAAAGGAATCCCCGCCATCTACTGGCTCAATGGAATCTTTTTCTTTTTATGCAGTTTCAACAAGGACCTTATCCAATGCTTCGCTTCTCTTTGAGGATTTTGTGGAAATGTGACTTTCCACCTTCATTAAACAGATTCATCATTCACACTGCTGTGCTCTTATTCGGGTGTTGCTTTACCATAGAATTTTGTAGTTTCCCGCATTTTACATACCTCCCTAATCTCATTTTAACCGTAGATTTCCTCCACCTTTTTCTCCTCCTCCTCCTCTGCAGCTAAGAATTCCTCCATAGGGCCGGAGGGTTAGCTCAGTGGTTCCGGCGCCTGCCTTGCAAGCGTAAGGACCTAAGTTCGATCCCCGGTTACCACATATAATGCTGGGCGTGGTGGCTCACACCTGTCATCCCAGCACTCGGGAGGCAGAGACAGGAGGATTGCTGAGTTCGCGGCGGCTTGCCTGGGCACTATAGTGAGCTCAGGGCCAGCCTGAACTACAAAGCAAGACCCTGTCTCCAAAAAAGCAAAAAAAAAAAAAAGAATTCCTCCATAACCTCTTCCTGTTGGGAGAGAATCAGCCACAATCTCACAGTGAGAGACAGAACACAGAGAAAAGAACCATTGTCTCAGTTGTGATCATATGATGTTCAGTGTCACATGTTACTCGTAGTGCAAGACATTGCTTGTTTATCAAGTTATAATTTATTAAAAATGTCAGCCCATCCTGTGGAACACTCACAGAACAAGCTACTCATAATCCAAGGTTTTACTGTAATCAGTGTATGGTAGAGAAAATAGCAGCATCAAAAGGGATCATGAGATTGTGAGCTGTATATAAATTGTACCAATAAAGAATTAAATCTTAAAAAGGGAACATGATATGCAAGTTCATTTTTCTTTGTTTCCTTTTGTTCTCTTTTCAGACCCACTCAATTTGATCAGGGCCTTCAATGGCTCGGTAACCAAAGATAAAAACGGAAAGCCAAAAACTACTGACAATAAAAGTCTGATCTGGAAAAGAAAAGTAAGTGGTAAAGTAAAGGTATACAAAACAATAAAAAGTTTTAAATTTGCACATCTACAAAGAAAACATAGATTTTATTTAATGTTAAGAATTTTTAGTGTTAGATCATAAAATAAGTAGTAAATTTTTATTCTAATGAAGTAGGACTATTTTAAAAGCAAAGAATATAAAAAGTACTTAGCATGACCATCTAAACTATACATACTATATTGTGGTCCTTAGACTCTCCTGTAGTGAAAGCCTTTAAGAATCTAATGAGAGCTATGAATGCTTCCTTTAGAAAAATAGACAACCATGCAATTTTGCACATAAATTTAAGACCCCAGTGATCCATGGACCACAGCTTAATAACTCCTGATTTACAATGTTACTACCTTGTTTATAAAGTACGAGGGCTCTTGGATCAGAAGAGTTTGAATTTGTGGGGTCATTTACATAAATTTGCATACTCTACTCAATCTGCTATACCTCTATGTTTATAAGATAAATTATTTAGTCTAACCTAGTACAGTAGTATTCAAATTCAATATCTGTGACATGATATGCGTAAAATCTTCTTGCAGGTTTTTAAGCCAATCCATTTAATCACATCTCCCAACTCTGGAGTAGCTAAGAATACCCCAGGCAAAATGAAGACAGTCACCCCTTGAGCTTTCCTAGCGTGAAACTTGCACACCCTGATTTGGCCTGACCACAAAAAAAAATGCCACTGACCCTTTCTGATGGCTTCTACACCCCTTACAGACCTACAGTGTGAGGCAACTGCCCTTGGTAGTTTATTTACTAACCATCAAAGCTATTCTTTCATTACCTTCGGAATGTAATGGTTATTTTATGAAGGCTCATTAAATTTAATGAGATACAGCCGTGTTTATTGCCACCCTATAAAAGAAGTGGTGGGGGAGACCCATCTTCACACTGAATCTTGCTTCTCTGGAGTACCAAAAATAAAATGTCAGCCCTGTCACTGTACTCCAAGAAAGGCACTTGAGAATGCAGAAGGCATTCTCAAGAGCTGGAGGTGATTCGGGTCACTGTTACCACCACGTTAGTGTTACTGCAGAGGGGCATTACCCACAGGGAGGGCAGCACTCACAGCCACACTATTGATACAAATAATGATAACAGCAGCCTGTCAGTGTCCCATGAGTATCTGCATGGAGTTACAATAGACACATTTGAAATGACCTCCTTTAACTTCCTTACACCCAAAAGCATCAAGCCAGAAGATGGTCCTTTCCCATATTAGCCATAGCCTCTCTACAGTCTAGTGATGGTAAGGTGGGACCAGGTGCCTTGCTAAAGCCCCACAGGAAAGGCAAAAGAGCCAGTCTCAAGTCCCAAGGCAGAAGGAGAAGGTGTGAGGCAGGAGCCCAGATCCCGGCTGGCAGCAAGTCTTGCATTGTGGTTTTGCAGCCGCACCGCCCCACTGGAGCACCTTGCCTCAGAGCCCATCTCCATGGGGCGCCCCCTCTGCCAGCTTCCACAGGAGCAGTTCCATAGGGTCTGAACACAGGGTCTGCCTCTGCAGCCAGCCAGGCGGGAACTGAAGTCACTGGCCCTTGTAGGAAACGGGGAGCTAGAACTTTAGCAAAATGGAAGGGGACCAAAGGGAGAGGAGGAGGAGGAGGAGGAAGATGGATGAAAAAGAATTAAGATGTGCTATGTTCATGTACCAGAGCCCCATGATAAATGTAATCACTATGTAATGCAAACATGTACTAATAAAATTTTAAAAAGAAATCCTTAGCTCTCAGCGGGGATTGGAAGGTGGAAAGGTTTCATGGAGAACCTTAAAGCAGAATATAGACTTTGTCCTATTTAATAGGAGAGAATCAAATTTTACACTTAAACCCATACATCTAGAATATGGGTAATGGGTATATTCATTATATTCATTTTCATTAAAAGGGAAACTTTTTTTTTCTCCTAGGCCTTCACATTCTTTTACTCCTCTGCTGACCTTGCCTGTCTCCTCTGAAATGTCCTTTTACCTCTGTCTCTAGAGGTCCCCAGCATCACTGACACTAAAAGAAAGACAAAGTTGTCTGGAAGACAATGGAAACTTCCATTGTCCTCTGAATCCACATTCAGTCCTCTGAGAAATCTTCCACAACGTTCAATGCATGTCGAGCATCTTGAAAGTAGAAAAACATTAGGAAGATTGTCCCTGAAACCCATCGCCTGCAAGTGTCCCAGAAAACTGTATTTCAAAGGCCAGCTAGGAAAATAATCCAGGTAAGAAAAGACGAGAGCAGAATTTATATTTTCCCCGTCAAAAGATTCAGTCCCACCTACACAGGGAAAGTAGGTTAAGCACCAGAGGAAGCAAACAGAAAATGATCTGTGCCAAGGTATGAAGTCTGAGAAACAAATCCTCCCAGTCATCAGGAGAAGTAACTGTTTGAAACAAGATGATTAGCTAAAGAATTCCTAACAATTCCGAAATTACACAGAGAGTTGCCTTACGGGCTTTTGTCTTATGGACAGTGAGCTTCTACGATGTCATTAACAAGCTGTCTGTCAATTTACCAGCAAAGAATGTTCTGTCCAGCAATGACCATGTCCCTTAATAGTCTGTCCCTTGGAGTGTACAAATTGTTTTGTTTTATGCAAGTGCCATATGGAAATGTCCCTTAGATCCCTCTCCCAGATACAGTGCTCACAGACACCCTGTGGCCGGCGCTTCTCTCTCACTTAGTTACCCAAAAGAACCTCCTAATTCAGCAGTGGTGATCAAAGAGGCAAATGACACAGTTTTGTGTGTTCACGCACACACTCAGGGACAGCTTAATTAAATGCTGATTTATCATCAATAAGATACATGTGAGTCCTCAATAATTTCTTTATTAAGTCTAGAGTAAGGAAAGTACAGAGTTCAGTCTTAGGACAAAAGTGGCTAACTGCTGCTTCTAACACGTTAAACTGTAAGAAAGGCAACAGCAGCAAATTATGAGGAAAAAGATCTCATGGTTTCAAATGATGTGTGGTGTGGGCTGGAGATTTAGCTCAGTGGTTCCCCGCCTGCCTAGCAAGCGCAAGGTCCCTGGTGTGATCCTGGTAACCACACAGAATGATATGATATTGGGCGTGGTGACTCAGGCCCACCAGCAATCAGTACCACACCCCACAGTGCCGGGCCTGGTGGCTCACGCCTGTAATCCCAGCACTCAGGAGGCAGAGGCAGGAGGAGTGCTGAGTTCAAGGCTTGCCTGGGCTACATAGTGAGCTCAGGGCCAGCCTGAATTACAAAGTGAGACCCTGTCTCAAAAAAAAAAAAAAATGGTGTGTGATGTGCCCTGCGAGGTGGGTCAGGGCCTCTGTTAATCTTGATCCCCACTCTCAGCCTCAACATCCTTGTCTGCAGAATGGAAACATAAAACCTCCATCCTGGATGTTTCATGCATTGAAATGCAACATGTTTCGCAGTGCTACGGGGAGAGCAAGTTTCCAATAAATGACAAACACTATCAAAATTTGGTAAAGAAAAACTGAAAATTATATTCACAAGAAATTACATTCCCAAGAAATATATATTCACAGGAAATGAGCCAGAACCTTTGAGGTAAGCTTGTCTGTGCTTATGTAGATGAAGTTGGGTAAAAGTCTATACCTATTTTTAATGTAGTGATCTAATTAACCTTTTGCCCACATTAAAATGACCTTGAATTGGGCTTGTGACCTCAAATGCTTAATGTTGTTGACTTTAAACAGGCTTTTTGGGATGGTCAGAAATAGCATCTGATGAAATGGCCAAAAGGTCAAATTCATTTACTTTGTAATAAAAAGCAAATATATTTTGCATTGCTGCTTACAAATAGGAAGAAATGCATAAAATTCACTTGTCAAACCAAGAAGGTAAGACATTGCATAAGGAAATTAGAATAAATCAAAATACTTCCAGAAAGGATCTTGCATTGATTTTTTTTGTCTCACACCACTTATTTTATACCAGGAAAAAATTAAATTATTCATTTTTATAAACTAAAGAAATACATTTCCAACGAACATCAAAATGAAGTAAAGATGAATCTAATTAAAGAACACTGATTTATCATCATAAACATTCCTGTCCCAGGCAGAGAAATCACTGAGCTATAGTGAAATGGAAAAGATAAATGTAGCCTGTGAAAAATGTCACAACTGAGGAACTGTATGATTTCTAAAACTCTTTCTTATTTTACAAACGTTTATGCTTCAAAAACCAAAACTCTAGTGACATCTTTCAGGCTATTCTCATACTTTAGGGTGAATGCCTCAGCCTATTTTATCAGCAGCACCACATCTGGAAGAAGAGCTGGAAAACAAAAAACCCAAACATCAATTATATTACATTGTTTTGACCATTACTAGTAAATACAACCCACCCACTGTATGTGAGAGCCCTAATTATTTCTGATACAAAAGAAGTAGCCACATCTGTTGATTTACAAGTTCTATTCAGCAGTTCACATGTGCATTTCTATTTGATAGGGACAGTAAAAGGAGGGCATGAAAGTGTCTAAATATACCATTAATATGTGTGCAGTCCAGAGTGTTTATTAAAAAGGAAATCCAGTTCACATGCTGCCTGCCTTTCAGCAATTGTTAAGAAAGATTTACAAGGCATCTCCTTACTGAAACTATACCCAGCATCTCCCTCTGCCCTGTAAGAATTGTTGAGCTAGTTAGTCAACATTCGGCTTCTATGCATTAGACACATTGTGCAGGGCACCTTTCTACCGCTAGTGACCATGGAAGGCTATCATGCCCCTCAGCTTCCTCCAAGTCCCAGTATTTTCCTCTGCAACAAACCTCTCCACTGGTTACAAGGTGATGTCTCAATCATTCATTTTGCATAACTCCCAGCATGCCCCATTCTTCAAGGGGTGTTACACAGCCTAAACTGTTTCTTTCTAGGAAAAAAAAAACCCTAGCTATAAATGTCAATTATTTGTAAAGCATTATCTTTTGTAATGTCCTAATTATTCTACATAATCAATAACATCAAGTTCTTTTTCTTGGGGACTTTGTGTTTATTTACATTTTATTCCACACACGTCAGTTTCCATCAAGAGCAAAACCGATTTTCTAGTCCTGCATCTGGTCTCAAGACAATCTTAATTCACCATAAATCTATTTGTGTTCACTACACAGTTAGACCCACTTGGTTATGTTGACATAATCCCGGGGCCAAGCACGTCCTGCTCTGCAAAACAAGACTTAAATATAACTTGGAATGCTCAGCCGGATAAGGCCACTGTGACTGGAGGTGGGCTTTTATTCCATTGTTGTTGTTTTTCGCAGAGGTCTCTGTTTATGATGTGATGCATTTGGGCCTAAGCACATTAGCTGCATTATTCATTGGGTACATTTGTCAGAACATGCATGTGTATAAAGAACTAATGATCCATATTAAATTAATGGCGCTATAAAAAAGAAAAATACTCCATACAAGCAGCTATGTCAGAAACTACAGACTTTGATAAACCAGAGAGAGGACCTAATCAGAGTGAGCATTGCACCGGTCGGTCCCCAAAATTACTTTTCTAGAAATGTACTTGTAGACAATGTTGGTTTTATTAAAACAAATTAATTCAGTCATTAAGGAATCATAAGGCAAGTGTCTCATAAGTCAGGACCTCCAGTGTAACAAATTGATTAAATGACTGTGTAATAGTCTCTTTAAACAAATCTAGTGTAACAAGTTAATAGATCTGCTCAATTACCATGCTAGGGTGATGAGGATGTGGGCAACTCTCTCATTAAATCTGGAAGATTGTTCTGAGGAGTTTTCCCACTTTTCCCTCCATGCTTTTGTATAGGTTCAGTTGTGTTTTGAATTTCAGGTTTATTTTTAGGGCTCTGGATATCGATTGTTATAATGGAAGCTAAAAATAAAAAACCGAATCCGATACTCGCCAGCGCCTCTCCCTCCCTCCCCCTCACCTCCTCTTCCCTTCCCCCAACCTTCTCCCCCACCCAGAGCCCAGGTTGGAGCTTGTAGGACGCAGTCGACAGCTCCGGCGGCGACTGGACCCCCAGCGCGTTAGGGCTTCCTCCGGTTCTGCGTTCAAACCAGGCGGAAACTCGGGCCGCCGCGGAGCAAAATGAGGAACCAGCAGAGGCGCCCGCTCGGCCTCCGTCCCTAGCTTTCGGCTACAGCCCGATTCCTTTGGGAAGTTGCCTCAGGCTCCGAGCGGGGAAGGAAGATGGGGGGGGGGGGGGGGGTGCTGGGCCTTGTTCACTCCGTCTCCTTCCTCCCGAGGCCGGGAAGGAGGGTAAGGCTGCGGGCGGGTCGGGGCTCCGGGCTGGAGGAAGAGGTGGCCAGAGAGCTCCGGGAGCGAGAGGAAGGGGGACAGAGAGGTACAGTCGACCTCACCCTAAAATCTCTCAAACTCTTTTCCCCTTTAGGAGGAGCAGAACCTTCTTCAAGTCCTAGACGAGTTACCCGGGGCACCCGGGCAGCTCCGCTCTGGGTCCGGGATGGCCACGCGGTGTCGGGGTGCCAGTGCCCCGACACCTTCTCGCCAAAGGCCCTGGAGGAAAAAAAAAATCTATTACCCCGCTACCATTTTGTTAAGTGTCTGCTCCTGCGATGTGACCCTGCCACTTTATCTGTTGGTTTTTATTTTCTGAGTGCATGTTGCCCATATGTTACTCTAATAGTTGCTATAATTCTTGGGCAATGGAGCTCGTATTTTACGGGGCTGAATTAAAAAGAATGCACTTTAATAAAAACCCGAGCAATACACTAATGGCCTGACATTGATGTATTTGCATAGAGATGAATTATACGGGCTGCCTGACACGACTTTTAATAAATGATTGAGGAGGTTATTATAGGGATGCACTTTGGTGTGTGTTAACAGGTTATTTTAGTGCATCCGTAGCCAAAGCCGGGGCCACGCCGCCCCGCACACCATCGCAGGGCGCCTTTTTTGTCTTATATCTTGTGACATTTATTGGGACCGCTCCCTGCCCGCGTAACGATCGCAGACTACATTTTATGAACCATCAGTAACGTCCCGCTGAACGGAATCGGGAATTGAAAAGAAGGATGAGCCCTTCCCTCCCTACGCCCTGGCCCGCACGAGGTACCCGGGTCGCAGACCCGCGCGGGGCGCTGGCTGGGCGGGAAGGGCCGCGGCCCGGGGACCTCAGGCCCCGCAGACTCTGCGAGGGGGGCTGGGCGCACGCGGAGCCCAGGGAGTCGCACCCAGACCCTGCTTCGACCCCGCACCCGGGGCTGTGCAGTCCCCTTCTGGGTCCGTCCCCCGTTCGCTTATTGCCACCGAGCCTATGCCCCATTGGAGCCGAAATAAACACCACGACACGTGCCGGTCCCCGCGCGCTGTCTCCGGGCCTGGCGCGCCCTCGAGGGCGGCTGCGAGGCGGGGACGCGACCCGCGGCCACCTCGCCTACCCGGCACCTCCCCGGCCCGGACGCGCGCAGGGGACGCGGCGGCCCTAAACCGGGCGGGCGGGGCGTGTCCCCGGCAGTCGGGGCTCCCGCGCTCTCGCCGTCGGCCCGGCCTCTGCCCGCCCGCGCCCGGGACCGTCCCCGGTGTGGCGCGCCCTGCGCCGCCTCCGCTGGCCGGACAGTGGCCGGCGCCGAGCAGAAGTCCGGGCCGAGGTGGGCAGGGGCCCAGAGGTGGAGCGGAGAGCGGGGGAGAACTGAGACTCTCCTTGTCCGAGAGCCAGCTCCCCGGAGGGCAGAGGCGGGACGCGGGGCTGCGCGTGGCGTCGGGCCCCCTTTGCGCCCCGAGGCCCGCGCGGGTTGGGGCGCTGGCCCCCCACACGCACACACCGCGACCAGCGCCCGGCTCTGTCCCGGTCCCCGCTTTCGCTCCTTCTCTAAGCCACGGCGTCCGGCCCCTGCAGGCGGCTCAGGGGACAGCGACATCCAGGACAAAGGCACCCGAGCCGGCGGGCCCCGAGGAGGGAGGAGAGAAGCGCCCGAGCCTGAGCCCCTGGTCGCTCCGCAGCGGCGGCGCCGGCTCCGGGGCCAGGCTGGTGCGGAGCCACAGCCACAGCCACGGCCACGGCCACAGCGCGCCGCAGACCGCGTGGGCCAAAACGCAGGGGATGGCCGGAGCAGAGCCGGCGCCACCTCGGCTTCCTGGGCTGTCACACCGAAGAGGGCTCGGCTGAGTCGAGGACCTGCAGAGACGGCGCCCTGGGAACCACCAGCACGGTCCCCAGGAACCGCGCTGCGCCTCAGGGCAACCCAAGAGGAAGAGAGGCTCTCTGGCCTGCGCGGCCCTAGCGGGGGACAGGCGACTGGGGGGGGGGGGCTTCCAGTGAGGACGAAAATCGGGAAACAAGCGCGTCCTGAGTCTCTTGACCTCCGGACTCAGCGAGTCTCGCCCAGTCTTTCCCCCTTTCCCCTTCGCAGCGCTGGCCGGCCTCCGCCCCCAAGGGAGAGGAAGGGGCCCCTTGAGCCCGGGGTGGCTGTGCAGTGGGGGTTCTTTGGCGGAGACGGTGGTCCCCACCTAGGAAGTTTTTCAGCTCAGATTTCCAAAGGGAAGTGGATTCCTTCTTCCCTCTGCCTCTTTGCAGGCCTGGCTCCTGTGGGCCAAAGACGGGTGAGACAGACAGGTGGGCCTGAAGCACCCCATTTTAAAAGCAGCGCGTTTCCTGGTCCTCTTCATCAGGACCTTGGACCCCAGCTGTCTAACCCCGCCCAGCAGGCCACGGGTGCACCTCCTGCTCCAGACTTGGGGACAGGGATCCAGGATCCCTGGTTCCTAAGATTACAACAGGGGGCGTTCTGCCTTCAGTAGTGGGAGGTCTGTTGCTGTAACTTAGCAGTTATAGGCACAGAAACTGAAGGAAAACGTGGAAAGAAGAGGCCTTTACAAGTGTGGAAAACGCTACCCCCTTGGGGCACAGAAACCCCTAAATGCCTACTAGTTTGGGGCCAGACAGAAGGGTGGACAGGGGCATCTAACTGAACTTCACACACACACACACACACACACACACACCCTGCCCAGGCCAGGCCAGCCCACCTGCAGCAGGCTCCACACTGGCCTTCAGCTATGTACCCCCTGCAAGGGACTGTCACCACCACAGGAGCCTGATGAATTGCCCCCATCCCGCTTCCAGGCCCTTCAGGCCCAGAGAAGAGCTTGGCAAAGGCGTGGAGGTGGCCTGGGAAAAGCTGCCACTTCTCAGAGAAAAGTAAGGACCCAGCACGTGCTGTGACCAATTTACGTTATCCCAAATTTCCGTTCCCCTGAAATACTGCTAGAGTCTCGCAGATCCTTCAGTGGGGTCAATGAAAAAAGACACGAGTCACCACTGCAGTGGCTGTTTTAAAGTCTTTCTGTTCTGATTTGTCACTTTGTGCATAATTACAGCCCATGTGTCTCCCAGCGTCCCACCCACTATGTAATATTTTGCTGAAATTTTATTTTAGTGTAGCTGCGCCCTAAGATGATAAATGAATGTATTAAAACACCCTTCCTTCATCTTCCACTTCACCCAAGGAAAATCCTGGATTGAACTTACTCATTTGTGTTAGGCTATTGTGTGCTTGTTTTCACAGCACTCTGTCAGCTGTTTATCTGCACAGTGAGAAGCACAAGAGACTCCGGAGGGCCGGGAAACCAGTGTGTCCCTCTAGGAGGGCAAAATCAAGTTCTGACCTTGTCTTTAAGCCTTCCAGACACTGAGGGAATCCACGAACCAGCCACGCTCCTGAGGCCCACTGTGCGGGCTCTGCGTGGTGCCTTAGGTGCAGCAACACCAGGTCCTACGTGCTCACAGGGGGACTTTGCCCACATTCCATTCTCCAGCAGGTAACAAGGCCACAGCTCAGTCCACACTGTCACTCTGCCTGTCCTCTCTTGTCAGTATGAGGCACCTTCTGGGTAAAATAACAGCACTATACTGTTAGAGAGAGAAAAAAAAACTGTCCTCCCAAAGCTGTCCTGGTCCTTCCAGGGATAGCATGGTCTCGCACAGTCATGTCATGAATACTGAAAGTGTGGGGGGGGCGCAGTTTGTAGACCTCCAACATCTGTCTGCTTCTACCTTGCCCCCCCATATTGGGGATTGAACCCAGGTTCTTGTGCTTGCTGGACCACTGAGCTACCTCCCCAGCCCTTTTAACCATTATTTTTATCTCAAGAAGGGCATTCCTAAGTGGGCCAGGCTGGATTCCTACTCCTACGTAGCTGGGGTCACAGGCCTGTACAAATTGTATCCATTAGAAGCTGTTGGCAATGCTCTGGCCTGATTCTTGCCTTTCCAGGCTCCTTTTTCATTCCAGTGTTTGTTTTTCGGATGCTTTGGTTGCTTCTTACTCAGGAGGTAAGGACACCCAAGGGTTCAGGTGACTGCATCGGCACCATTTCTGTGGCCCAATGACTCCTCTCCGCTTCAGCAAAGATGGAAGGAGCTTGCAGAAGTAGAGAGATGGAGCAAGAGGAAAGTGCTCTCTGCACGGGCTTCAGGTGACCAGTAACGCCAAGCTCAGGCCACAGGGGGCAGCTTCTACCCAAGCAGGACTCCAGATATTTCAGTCTTTCTTTGTCCTTCTAAGGTTTTCCTGCAACCCACCCGGGGTGGGGGGCTTGTAGCACCCCCCACCCAGTCCCCTTCTCTTCTGCCTCCTTACCCTGGGACTCAGGCAGAGTCTCAGCATCAGTCCTTAAAGGGGAAGTAAATTCCCAGCTGCCTAACTTAAACCTGAGGGAGGGACTCTTCTCCCTTTGTGCTTTTGAAAAAAAAAAGTTTGTTTAGCACCTCACCAGGCAGAGGAAAGTTGTGAGAAGAAAAATACTACTGGTCTAAGGAGCCAAAGCAGCCTTTTTCCATGTCTGAGATTTCTTCCTGGGTAGCTTAAATTATAGCAAGTGGATCCAAAGTGCCAGCATGATATTACCTTAGATGTTAGAAAGACCTTTTGCACTTAAGTCTCAGAACACCATGAGGCAGCTCCTTTTATTAGGATAATCACAAAAGGGGAGAAATGGAAGCTTGCGTAAGTTATAGGACTTGCAAGGCATCAAATTAGCAGCCAGAAGTAGAAGCCACTCCCCAACCCAGACCTGTGGCTCTGCCCTATAGGCCACCGCTTCACGCCACACCTCATAGTGTCACTCTGGTGATGTTTTCAAATCACTTTAATCATGCAAGATGCTTTCCTCAAGTCTTTACCTTCGATATATTACTCTCTATCCAAAGAACAAAGATAAGCCTGTTAGAAACTTATTTATCTATGCTGTGTAACAAATTATTCCGAAAGTTAATGGCTTGGAACAATAAACGTTTGTTATCTCCCGCACCTGCCGGCAGTCAGGACCTGGAGTCTCAGCTGAGGACTGTCTCCAGCTGGTCTGAGGCTGTGTGGACTCAGGATGAGGGAACTAGCCAGCAGCTTCCTTCGGAGCCAGTGACCTAACAGGCACCAGTCACTAAGTACAGCCCACAAAACCCACAGAGGCAATTAGACAATCTGCTTTTGTCTGTCTGTCTGTCTATCTCTGTCTCTCTCCCCACTCCCTTTCTTCATTTTTAATTTTTTTTCTTTTGGGACATGCCCTGGTAAGTTGCCCAAGCTAGCCTCAAACTTGCAACCCTCCTACCTCAGCTTCCTGAATAGCTGAAATTATAGGTGTGCACCCGTAGCCCAGAACTTTTAAGATATTTTAAAACCAGTTCAGCTACTTAGGCTGTAAATTTCGCAAAAACCTATATAAAAGCTCACATTGCTTCCCTTTCCCTTTTCACTCTGCCTGTCCTCTCTTGTCTGTATGAGGCACCTTCTTCTCGTGGGTAAAATACAGCACTATACTGTTAGAGGGAGAGAAAAAAACACTTTTTGCTTTCTCCTCTCTGAGTCCAGAGAGAAGGACCAAAGTGAAAGCAACCTGAAACAGGTCTTTTCTCCTGCTCTTTCTGCTGCAGCTGGTGATGAAGAGTTTCCTGGTGTGTTGTGTGCCGGGCACTGCTCCACAACCTTCATATAGATAAATTTGCTTCATTCTCCCAACAGCGCTAGGGAGTAGGTGCAGTTACTGGCCCATTTCACAGATGAGAATACTAAGCTTTAAAGCAATCAAGTCTCTGAACCGTGATGAGAGAGCCTAAAAGGACAGAGTTCTGATTCAGGACAGACTTTTGCTGTCATTGGCTATCTGATCTGATTGCAGCGAAAATAAAAGGCTTTTCAGACCGCTCTCACTCATTTGAGACCATCAGATTTGGGGAAAGAAATTTTGACAGGTCCTTACAGGTCAAGTGAGTAGCACAGAGATGGAAGAAAAACAGTGAAGGGAAAACAAAAGCTTATGGAATTTTCTGCGCGCGATGAGCTATAGCTTCAAAGGGAAAGGACAAAGCTGCCAACGAAGGCCAGAGACAGGATGCACGTTTCGGGCCCAAGTACAGCAGGGCACCGCAGGGATGCCTGAAGACTCATCCAGTGCCTTTGTTCGAAATGACAGACCACAAGGGAACACGCAAGTTACTGCATTTTCAGCAACCTTGACTTTCTGTAGTTGATACCAGTACATTTGATCCAAGTTGTTTATTGATCATTTATACTTTTTCATAACTTGTTCCTCCTAAAATTGACTTGTATAAATGAAGAAGAAAGGAAATCTGCACTGATGTCCTTCCTAAATTTGATGTAACTGCCAAATAACTAGAGTAATTAGACCTTGACATTTCTTTTGCCTGCCCCAAAGTAAGCAGAAGAAATAACACCATAGAGCTCCTTCATAAATGTAATGTGCACCTATTTAAATTGCAGGACAGGAACTCTTCCCCTACAGTGAGGAAAGGATCCCTCTCAGAATGTATCATCATCCAAACTACTGCTCATTATTCAGCGTGGATGGAAACAGAAGCCCTCAGAGTCTGGCTTCAGCCTTCTGGTGGGTAGACATCAACCACCATAGAGATATCATGCTTTACTTCCGTGACTTTTCAAATGTGGCCTTCAATAGAAATGCCCACTCCGGGGCCTCAGAACAAACGATGTACATGTAGACATCAGATCTGGGGAGCCTGCTGATGGGAGAGGAAGACCAGAAAATGAACTCAGCTCGCAGATAGACTCTCCTGTCTGTGGGAAACTCCAAACCGACCCAAGAAACACAGAAGACAGAATTTCAGGGAAATCCTCCACCTCGCCAACCCCTCTTCCCATTAACAAAGGAAGGGCACATGCTACTGTGCCCTGAAGCTCATGGTCTAAATATTACACAACAGAACACAAAACACTTTGCCGTGGAAAGAGAGTGTGCTGAAAAACTGGCTTGTTTTTCAAAGTCAGAGTGAGGAGGGGGAAGAACCACATATACACATATCTGTGTGTACAGTAAGAGGAAGGAAAATTAGTGCCGACTAAGCCACTTAACTCAGCCTAACAGAGTTTATGGGTAGAATCCACTGCCTACCTCCACTGTCATGACACAACCCTATTGTCTGCGGTTAACAAAGGCGCCACTGTCTCTGTAAGCTATTCAGTGCTAGGAGTCCCCAACTGGAATTTCACCTCTAGAGTGTGTGTGTGTGTGTGTGTGTGTGTGTGTGTGTGTGCGCGTGTGCGTGTGTGTTTGTGTGTGTGTGAGAATGAGTGTGTGTTGTGTTGGTCCAGTCAGTACACTGTGGAGGCCCCCAAGTTGAGGTTATTTTAACACCACCTTCATCTGTATAATGTCAAATTCCCAAATCTTGCAAAGACATTGTCCGTGGTCAGGATTTCCGAGAAGAGCTGCCTCTAGGGTGATCCGTGCACCCGGGAAACATGAGGAAGCCCCAGGGTGTGAGAGATTTCCAGGACCCCCTCCCACAGCCCTCACGTGGGGAAGAGGAATGAGTGAAGTAGTCACCAGCTTGGAAAGACGTCCCCTGGGTACAGAATCCTGGTGCTAGCTGAGGGGAAAATGAGTCACTAAACAGCAGAACAGAGCTCGGACTTGGGACAACCCAGAGGAGCCGTGGGTGCTGTGTCCCGGGGCTCCCCTCCTCTCTGCACCCTTCATGAAGCCTCTGTGACTTTTCCTTTTTAGGGAAAGAAACACACAGAGAACAAAAGTACAAAAGCTGTCCGCCCCCTTCACCACACACACACACAGAACCTTGGTTTTCACCTTTTGTCTTCTGCTGTTGACACTTTGTTGCCTGAGAGCAGTTTAAAAAGCAGTGGTCTGTCCAAGTCACATGTGACTTTGCTGTTTTTAAACCGCGACCTCTTTGGCTGCGATGGGTGCTTGGCAGCCTTAATCAGACGCTGATGGTTGTTAATGTCATAAAATGTTTGGGCCACAATGAGAAATGATTCTAACCCTCCATCCCTACAGCTGCAGAATATATGCCAGGCTTCCCCACCATCCTAAGTAACTCTTATAAATACTGTCCTTACTATGCACAAGCAGAAAGAAACTAAAGCAACCAAGATAAAGCAAATCGGGAGAGATGTCGTCCACCCACTTTCCCGCTTGTCCCCCGCTCCTAGCTTTTTGGGGCCAGTGCAACTGGTGACCAGCTGGCGCTCTGCATGGAGGGAAATGAACTGGAAACGTCCAGTCACCACTGCAGTCAGCTGGAAAAAGAGGAGTGGTGTCAGGGCACAGCACTGCAGCCCCTCCTCTGAGCACAGGGCACCGGGCTGGCTAGCTGCAGTCCCTGACACCCTGGCACATTTGCTCCATGGCCGCTTTCAGCCCACACTGGTGCTCAAACTTAAGAGCAGTGAGCTCACACATAGCAAATGCCTCCCAAAAGATTTGCTGAGGTGACTTTCCACTCTTCCAACTCAGAATAAACAGCCCAACTGTCCCCCCAGGTACTTCTTTAAAAAGCCACAATCTTAGCTCCAAGTTTTCTAGGACCAATTTAACTACTATCTTGCTGCTGCTGCTGTTGCTGCTGCTGCTGCTGCTGCTGCTGCTGCTGCTGCTGCTGCTGCTGCTGCTGCTGCTGCTGCTGCTGCTGCTGCTGCTGCTGCTGCTGATGATGATGATGATGATGATGATGATGATGACGATGACTACTTGTAGCATACACAGGGACACATTTCTAATCGTATCGTGGGGTTTTAGCTTTCTTGGGAAGAAGGCATAAAATGGATTGGCTTTTTAGGGCAGAAAAGGAGTGAGTAAGGGCTTAAAAATGTAAAATACAAAAGAGCTTTTGATTTGTTTCAGTAGAGTTGCAGGACAACAGACTTGTCCCCTCCCCAGTTCTCTCATAACAACAAGAAGAAAGAAAACAGGAAAAAAAGAATGGAGAGAGGGAAAGAGGGAGAGAGGAAAGAGAGAAGAAAGGAAAGGCAGGAGGGAGAGAAAGAGAAGAGAGAGGGAGG
>PVIC010028486.1:0-23166 GCA_004025085.1 Thryonomys swinderianus
GCCAACAACACAGAGGGTTCCTTTTCCCCTACAGTTTCACTAGCATTTGTTTTTGATTTTTGTTTGTTTGTTTGTTTAAGACAGTGTCTCGCTTTGTAGTTCAGGCTGACCCTGAGCTCACTATGTAGCCCAGGCAGGCCTTGAGCTCAGCAATTCTCCTGCCTCTGCCTCCTGAGTGTTGGAATTACAAGCGTGAGCCACCATGCCTGACTTTTTTTTTTTTTTTTGAGACAGGGTCTGGCTTTGTAGTTCAGGCTGGCCCTGAGCTCACTATGTAGCCCAGACAAGCCTCAAACTCAGCAATCCTCCTGTCTCTGCCTCCCGAGTGCTGGGATTAAAGGCGTGAGCCACCATGCCCAGCACTGTGGTATGTGGCACTGATTGCTCCACGCCCAGCATTGTATGTGTTAGCGGATTGAACTCAGGACCTTGCGCGTGCGAAGCAGTCGCCGGAACCACCGAGCTAAATCTCCGGCCCTGCCAAGCCTGACTTTTTATGGTGACTGTTCTTTCTGGAGTAGTGCAATTTCAGTGTTTTAATTTGCATTTCTCTATTGACCAGAGATGTTGACTATTTTAAAAATACATTTATTGACTTTATTTCCTCTTCTGCAGAGACGTCAGGAAACCTTTTTTGTGTTAAGAGTCCTGATGTCAGCAAATGAGAAGGTCTTGCTTTTTGAGTCCTATGTCTTAAAGAATAACTTAAAAAAATTGTCATTTGGAAATATGGTTGCTTTATTTGTTCTCAGTGTATTTTGCTTTGTCTTCAACCAAAAGCCAAAATCCAGTTTGGATGGAGGAAAAAATTGGCTTCAGTACAGAGGACTGTAAGAGAAGAAAAACAGGGTGGTAAGAAGAAAACCCCACTAAGACAAATTATCAATCATTTTCCAAATCATTATATATTCCACAAATATGATCTCCACAGTCTTTATCATGGATCATCTAATAGAAGCTCAGATTTTCTTTATTTGGGATACAGCAGACTTTTCAAAACCACTGAGATGTGCCAGGGTTTTGTTTGTTGATTGTTTGCAACTTTTTCTGCAAGGTTTTTACTGAGGTCAGTCCTGTATCTGACCAAAATTGAACACCTAGTTTGCCTTGAAAACCATTTTTGGTTCTGCTTTCTATGTCTGCAGAGTGGTTTTCACGTTTGCCAAGTGTAAAATCTCACCCCAAAGCCTTTTTCTTGAAAGGGATTCCTGAACATCGAGGAGTGGATGATGTAAGACACTCTTCACAAACCATTAAACAAAATGCAGTGTGATAGAAGACATGAGCTGAGAACAAGGCAGGGTTGGATACGATGCCAGGACTTGGAAAAAAGAGATTTTGTTGATTTGGACAAAGTAGCCACTACTAGATTACCACTGGGGAGTCAAATAACCTATTATCCCTACTGTATTTCAAGCCACTGGTTGCTGCTCTCAGCCCTCTAATAACTCGCAAATAGCAGCCTGGTCTGGGTCATGCCTGTCCCACAGGAGGTGCTTGAAAGTATTTATTGGCTTCTCATAGACCCAGTACAGATGACAGAGTGGTGAGTGGCTGGTGGGGATTTTCTGTCCCCTTCACCTGATGCTCAGGTACCCTGGAGGTGTGGCCGGAAGGAAGGACATGGGGACATGAGTTTTGCTCTGTAAGATTGGTGTTAGGGAGCTCCAGGCATCTGAAGAATTTGTCGTTGTTGTTACTAAGGAAGAGAAAGTCTTGTGTGTCTCCTCATTGGATGATGTTTTTCTGGAACCTCAAAAGATAGGACAGGACCCTTCCTCATTTGGAGCCAGGGAGAAGCAGAGTGACAAAGCAGGGACAGCCGGGGCAGCTGTGCTCACTGCATCTTTAGTTGAGAAATACTGTGCTAGAGTGCACTGTGGTCCCGCCTGATTGCAGTCCTACCTCTGCTGTTTCTAGAGTGTATGCTTCGAAAATTAGGAGTTAAAAAATATTTTCCAAGTATGTCCAATTACATGATCACATTGAACAAGACTTTCCGATGACAAGCTCTTCCTTACATTTGTGCATCGCCCCTCATATTGCGAATCTCTGAATTGGACTTTTTATCAACCCCTGAGTTCACCTGTAGCCCGAGTGTAGACAGCACTGCACTGTAACGCAGTCCACCTGCGAGCCATCACCATCTGTTATCTTTAAAAGCGTTTGTGCTTGAGGCACTGTCTAGCTGGAGGAACAGCCTTTGTTTCTGGCACCTTGCAAGGGTAGATGGTTCCGCATCAGTCCTGTGCTGCAGTTTGAACGCTGATGTCTGGGCAGGATCTGGCTGTGGTGAAGCCATTTTCACTACATGCAGCAAAAGGAAAGGATTTGGGGACCACACGGAATGCAGTGAGGAATGTGAAGTTGTGAGAACTGGATGTGAGAAAGGGCAGAGGTATGTCCGGATAATCCCAAAGGTGGTGGCTCAGTTTTGGGAGTTGATCCAGAGAAGGAAAGAAGACAGTGTGTGTGTGAGTGTGTGTCTGTGTCTGTGTCTGTGTGTATGTCCAGGGAGTTAGGGATTAATCCAGACTGGAATAAAATGATCAGCTACTCATGTGATTTCACAGATGAGAAGAGCCACAGACATCTTTTGGTCTTATCAATGAATGACATATTCTGCATCTATCTGCCCTAACAGCTCAGGGCAACAAAGAGAAATACAATTCTGGCTCCCCAGGAGCTAGCGGTCCCATATGTGGTGAGTCGTGTCATTAGAGTACAGTCTGTTTGGAGTGGTCCCAAGAAAGCAAGGTGATGGATAGGGGCCAGGCAGATACTTAAAGAAAAAGTCACAGAGGAAACAACATTGTGCGGAGGTGGAAACGGACTCAGGATGGAGAACTGTCCAAGAATGCCCAGCAGAGGAGCAACAGAGTAGAGAACAGATGAAGCCATCGACTCCTGGGCTGTTGATCCTTCCAGGCTATTACACTGGTGTCTGCCTACAATAGGGGGTGTCACATGGGAGCAGGTAGCCAGGGACAGACAGCAAGCTGCTCTGTGATTTCCTGGTGACAAACCTTGAGGCTGGGCTTGGTTTGTGTAGAAGACCTATGTCCTGGGGATGCTAAAGATGAAGCTAAGAGTGAAGTGCACAAAGTAGCCCAATAGTAAGGTTGACAGGTGAAATCCTGATGATATCACTGGATCTCGGAATCCAGCTAGGTCTGAAGTCAGTTCTACCTATGGAATTTTGCTTTGTTTCCCTCAAGTTCTGAAAGGCCTCCAGGAACCTGAACTGGTGCAATTAAGCAGTGGCTGCTTTGACAGTGTCTCTTCCAATCCTTTTGTGAGGATTACTGAGAAGGTATTATGGTGAGTTAACAGGATCCCTGCTGCAGCTATAAATGGAGAGGTGGGAAAAGATGGTCCACATGATGCTGAAGAAGACAAGATGGTGGGAGATTCTGGTGGGTGGCTGGTGGGGAAAGGGCAACATGACCCTTTCTTGAGGCTCTTAGTTGCATAATTACTGGTGAGACGATGTTGCCCAGTGTTTTGAGAACTCTGCAGAAGGATGTCCCATAGGCTGTGTTTTCAGGAGACTGAAAAACTCTATAATTTCATCTCAACTTTCTCTTCTCAATCACATTTAATTTGGGTATCTCTGCCTGGAGTTCTGAGTGATGAAACCTTGGAGTAACAAAGTATGGGGACAACAGTAATTTTTTGAGGGTGGCTTTTGAAGACTTTCTGGCTACCAGGGTGATCCTAAAGCAATCTTTAGGCGAAATGAACTTTAGGGAAACCTTGAAAAGAGGATGTTGCCAGAGGAGTGGAAAATGTCCACCCTGTGGTTTTTGGTTTGTGTTGAAATTATATAACAGCTAGATTCACAGAAGGAATTAGCTGGGAGTTAGGATGCCCATAAATGCTATTCATGTAATTAGATGATGAGAAGATAATTTTTAAAGCTTCCAATTCAATTTCCTTCCTTTAGGATGTTCTTATTTAATTAGCCATGACCATGAGGGTGCAGCATGAGATAGTATTGAAAACATGGGGAACAAAAGGAGACAAGAAAATCTGAAATTGCCTGTCAATCAGCCTTAATGTGTGTACTTTAGAAATCAAGTCAAAGAGCCTCCTTACCTTTCCTTGGTGTACCAATATAAACTGATTTCCTGGTCTCACAACGGGAAATCCAGAGTAATAATCAGAAACACCTATGGGAAGAGAAGTGGAATATGGCCAGGGATGAGCTTTCTGCTGGAACAGTCAATATCCAGAGGCTCCTGAGCTAGGGTTTGGTATAAAATAGCTGAGAAAGGGAGGTAGATGAGCATTCTTTAGAAAAAGGCCTCACTGGATATGTTGGCAGGAAAAATTTGGTCTTTCTGGTTCTTTCCCAATAACCCAGGATGCTTTGCTTATTTATAAAACAGATGGTTTAAATTAATTTCTATAGTCTTCCTATTTCATTTCCGGGGTGACCCATCTGTGGAAGGTGAGACAGTAGAACCGGAGGCCATTCCCCAGAAAAGCATTGCTCATGGATTAAAGAGTACAGATTTGGGAAAGGAATAGTTAGAATTGTGCTCCTGAGGCCATGGTCCTAATCAGCTGGAGAAGAAGTCACTGAGTGTTGGAGCCAGGGACTTCCCTTGTTTAGTCTGAGAAAACTGAATTTCCAGTTTTGCAGTGTGCTGATGACATGGGAGCAAGGGAGGCAGTAATTCTAACATTTGTGAGCTGTTTCTTTGGAACTGAGTAGAAAATTATTGAAAGCTTTTGAGCAAGAGACTCTTGAGTATTTGTTAACTTGGTATTGTTGCTTCTGTTGTCATTACCCGAAAATAAAGATAGTCAACCATTTTTCTTAGAGAAATGATAACTTTGTATAGTTCAATCTAATACTTTGATAAAACTCAGTAATGGTGAGAGATATATGGTTGCTTTCTTTGAGACTATACTTTACCTATGAATTGTACTTCCTGTTGAACTCTGGAAAGTGGAGTAGGTTTGGTCCCTCTGGATGTCCATGTGCAGTGACTGCGCAGATGTGGCCTTCTGCCTGATTCTCTGCTTGCTGGTCAAGCTCAGCTTCTGAGATTTTGTGCTTACTGTCTCTCTGCTGTTACTGACCTGGAGAACTTTCCCACCTAGCCACTAGTCTCCCGTTTTTGGACAGATCACCCTAATTTTCTTTATCTGTACTTTTTTTTTATTTTTAATTTTTTTTGCTTTTTGAGACAGGGTCTCGCTTGTGGTTCAGGCTGGCCCTGAGCTCACTATGTAGCCCAGGCAAGCCACCGTGAACTCAGCAATCCTCCTGTCTCTGCTTCCCGAGTGCTGGGATTACAGGTGTGAGCCACCACGTCTGGCATTTATCTGTACTTTTTGAAGGAGGAGTATGCATTTCTATTCAAAGCTTTTGCTTGAGGTATATCTCTGTACTGTCACAAAGTTACAAGGGAAAAACTAACTGGCTGAAGGTTTTGCTTTTCAACTGAAATTTTCTGGTATTGCTGACATGTATCTTGGATAGTACATACAAAAGACATTATTTATTACTTACCCTGCAACCTGTTAACTTTTCTTCTATACTTATGCTTCTCATATAAACTTTTGGTCATTTTTTTTGTCTTATTAAAAAAGCTCGACACATACATTGTACTGTGTAAGTAACATAAGTGGAATTACAACTCAAGATAGACAATATTCTAAACCATATTCTGGAGGATGGAGGAGAGATACAGTATCCAAATGGATATGTCAAAGACAAGTAGTGTGTTATATCATGTAAAAATTGTATGAACTTCAAGTCTTATGCCCACAGAAAAGTACTATTGGGACAGAGGCAAACTCATTTATGTAAGTATGACACTTTGAGGAATCCAAGTAATAAATTCTGACCCATGCTAGCATTGGGCACCAATGGGAAGGAAGAATAGATACACTGCATTTTGGCTGGGGATTTAGCTCAAGTGGTACCACACCTACCTTGGAAGCACAAGGGCCTGAGTTCAATCCCTGGTACCACACACAAAAAAAGTATATCTATGTATACTTATATATATATGATATACTACATTTTATTTACATAACAGAATAATATATGGTAGTTAAATGAATTAGATCTATATGTACTAAAATAACTAGATCTTAACATAAAAAAAATTCCAAAGGGACATGTATAGTGTAATGTTATTTTGTACCCTAAAAATAATGTAGTTTTAAATATATAAATAGTATATGGTTTGAAGATTTAAATAGCAGATGCTCTAAATTATGTATATGAATGATACATACTAATTATGGCATTGTGGGTACCTCTAAAGGGAGGGGGAGAATGGAGAATTTTCTGGTTTGGATTTTGGCTGTATTTATGTTTTTTTTCTTAACAATAAAGGAACTTGGGGCTGGAGATTTAGCTCAGTGGTTCTGGCACCTGCCTATAGCAAGCGCTAGGTCCCCAGTAACCACATACAATAATACCAGACGTGGTGATTCATGCCCACCAGCAATCAGTACCACACACCACTGTGCTGGGCATGGTGGCTCATGCCTGTAATCCCAGCACTCAGGAGGCAGAGGCAGGAGGATTGCTGAGTTTGAGGCTTGCCTGGGCTATATAGTGAGCTCAGGGCCAGCCTGAACTACAAAGAGAGACCCTGTCTCAAAAAAAAAAAGGAGACGCTAATCCTAGTCTTTTGAGGAATCTCCACACTGATCTCCATAATGGTTGTACTAGTCTACATTCCCACCAACAGTGGAGAAGCGTTCCTTTTTCTCCACAACCTTGCCAGCATTTGTTGCTGGCTAATTTTGAGATAGCAGCCATTCTTTGTGGAGTCAGATGAAATCTCAGTGTTGTTTTCATCTGCATCTCTCGAATGGCCAGTGACATCAAGCATTTCTTCATGCACTTCTTAGCTGCATTTATATCTTCCTCTGAAAAGTGTCTGTTCATTTCAGATGCCTGTTTTTGAATTGGGTCTTTAAATTTGGGGGGAATGATTTTTTAAAGCTCTTTATATATTCTAGATAGTAGCCCTTTGTGCGAGGAATTACTGGTAAAGATATTTTCCCCATATTGTTGGTTGCCTTTTTGCTCTGCCAGTGGTTTCTTTTGCTGTGCAGAAGATTTTGATAAGATGAGATCCCATTTGTTGGTTTCTTTTGCTAGTTCTTGTGCTATAGAGGTTTTGTTCATAAAGTCTTTCCCTAAGCCAATGTTCCAAAAGTTTTACCTAACCTGTTTTGCAGCAGGTTTAGTTTCTGTTTTAATATTTAGGTCTTTCATCTACTTTGACTTTAGTTTAGTACATGGTGAAAGAGATGGATCTTCTAACCTTTGGCAGGTTGAAGTCCAGTTTTTCCAGCACAATTTGTTAAAGAGGCTGTCTTTTCCTCCACTCAGGATGTTTGGCTCCTTTGTCAAAGATGAGGTGGCTTAGTGCATCTGACATTGTTTCTGGATCTTCTAATCTATTCCACTGACCCCAGGTCTGTTTCTTTGCCAGTACCGTGCCATTTTTATCACAGTGGCTTTGTAGTAAAGTTTCAAGTTGGGGAAAGTGATACCTCTGGCCATGTCCTTGTTTCCTAGAATTGCTTTTGCTATTCTAGGTCTCTTGTGGTTCCAGATGAAGTTTTGGATGATTTTCTCTAGATCTGTGAAATATGCTGTTGGGATTTTGGGATTGCATTGAAACTACATAGTAGTTGTAGGAGTAAAACCATTTTGACCCTGCTATTCCGCTGCTGGGGATATACACAAAAAAATTACAGGAGTCATATCACACCATGTTTATAGCAGCTCAGTTTGTGATATCTAATCTTGGAAACAACCCAAATGCCCATCAACTCTAGATTGGATAAAGAAGATGTGGGTTTTGGGCAAGAGGGTTAGCTCAGTGGTTCCGGCGCCTGCCTCACAAGCGCAAGGTCCTGAGTTCGATCCCCGGTAGCCACATACAATGCTGGGCGTGGAGACTCATGCCCACCAACAATCAATACCGCATACCACAGAGCTGGGCGTGGTGGCTCACACCTGTTATCCCAGCACTTGGGAGGCAGAGACAGGAGGATTGCTGAGTTCGAGGCTTGCCTAGGCTACATAGTGAGCTCAGAGCCAGCCTGAACTACAAAGTGAGACCCTGTCTCAAAAAAAAAAAAAAAAAAAAAAAGATGTGGGTTTTTTAAAAAATAAAACACAGTATTACTCTGCCATAAAGAATGATAAGATTGAATCATTTATGCTCAAATGTACATATCTTCAGGACTTACTCATAAGTGAAATAAATAGGTCACAGATGTGTAAATATCGTATGTTTTCTCTGGTATGAGAAACTAAAGTTGTAAATGTGTTCTAGAAGGCATGATTGATCTGTGAAATAGTAAATATTCAAAGGGAAATGGAATTTAGGAGTAAATAATGAGGAAAGAAAAAAATTGATGGTTTAAAAAAGGAAACAAAGCTTGTGTATATAGGGTCAGGGGAGTAGTAGGGTGGGTAGGGGAAATGGAAAAATGAGAATTAAGTTGTGTCATATACTGGTGCAAATTTTCAATGTGGAGTGTATTTGGGATGTGTATATGTAATGTACCAATAAATGTTCCAGTTAAGAAAAAGAGGAGTTAAATTGAGTTAAATGTGGCAAAATGTTGATATCTATTAAACATAAGTAGGGAGTATGAGTATATTTTCATATATTGGAAAAATTCACAATGATAAGAAAAATTAAAGCTATTATCTTCTCATTAAAAATTAGGGGTATCCTAATGAAATATATTTATTGAAAGTGATCTGTAATGCACTAGTGAAGATAATTCAGTTTTTTGAAGTTATAGTAAGTTGTTCAACTTTAGCTTACATGAAATTAGAAAAAGGACAGTTTTAATTGTAGTGACTTCAAATCAGAAGAGTGAGAAAAATTTGAAATATTAGTTTAGAGAATTATAATAAGATACTTGGGAAAACTATTAAAAAATTAGGATCCAGGGGCCGGAGGGTTAGCTCAGTGGTTCCAGCGCCTGACTCGCAAGCGCAAGGTCCTGAGTTCGATCCCTGGTAACCACATACAGTGCTGGGCATGGAGACTCACGCCCACCAGCAATCAACACCGCATACCACAATGCTGGGCGTGGTGGCTCACGCCTGTAATCCCAGCACTCGGGAGGCAGAGACAGGAGGATTGCTGAGTTCGCGGCGGCTTGCCTGGGCTACATAGTGAGCTCAGGGCCAGCCTGAACTACAAAGCGAGACCCTGTCTCCAAAAAAAAAAAAAAAAAAAAAATTAGGATCCAGTCAATAAAGAAACTTCAAAACAAAGCAGAACAAAAAACCCTCCAAAACATCAATAATAAAAGAGAAGACTAGAATCGAACACTGTAACTGGTGCATTGTAAGTTTCTCTTCTGAAACCTAATGTTTCTCTCTCTAGTCTTTATTTCTTCTTTTTTTGTGTGTGTGATAGGGTCTCACTTTGTAGTTCAGGCTGGCCCTGAGCTCACTATGTAGCCCAGGCAAGCCTCATACTCAGCAATCCTCCTGCCTCTGCCTCCCGAGTGCTGGGATTACAGGCTTGAGCCACCAAGCCCGGCATTTGTGGTATGGGGTACTAATTGCCAGTGGGTGTGAGCCACCACACCTGGTATTACTGTATGTGGTTACTGGGGATCAAAACAGGGGACCTTGAGTTTGCTAAGCAGGTACTGGAACCACTGAACTAAATCTTTGGCCCGCTAGTCTTTATTTCTACTGCAACTAATTGGCCTGCAAAATAATTTTAGTCAGGGGGCCAGAGATTTAGCTCAGTGGTTCTGGTGCCTGCCTGGCAAGTGTAAGGTCCCTGGTTCAGTCCCCAGTAACCACATACAACAATACTAGGTGTGGTGACTCACACCCACCAGTAATCAGTACCACACACCGCAATGCTGGGAATGGTGGCTCATGTCTGTAATCATAGCATTTGGGAGGTAGAAGCAGGAGCACTGCTGAGTTTGAGGCTTGCCTGGGCTACATAGTGAGCTCAGGGTCAGCCTGAACTACAAAGTGAGATCCTGTCTCTAAAATAAAATGAAATAAACAAAATTTTAGTTAGGAAAACTTGCCTGATTATTTACATAAGTACAGCAAGAGTTGTGACTGACTGGATAGGTTCCTTTAAAGTTTGCTTTGCTGGAAATTTTCATAAGGAATATCAGAGTCTAAAAAGCTTCTTGAGGTCAAGTTAAGGACTTCTAGGAGGTCAAGTTAAGGACTTGTCATCAGTATTTTATATATATATATATATATTGAATACAATATATTACGTAATTTATCACATATAAACAGTATAACATATATAAGAGGTTTGAAATATGTATATATAGTTATATTTGCATAGCAAAAGATACCAAGATATAAGCAATAGATATCAAAAGATACATCAATATAGGCCGGAGGGTTAGCTCAGTGGTTCTGGCGCCTGCCTCGCAAGTGCAAGGTCCTGAGTTCAATCCCCGGTAACCACATATAATGCTGGGCGTGGAGACTCATACCCACCGGCAATCAATGCCACATGCCACAGTCCTAGGCCTGGTGGCTCACATCTGTGGTCCCAGCACTTGGGAGGCAGAGACAGGAGGATTGCTGAGTTCAAGGCTTGCCTGGACTATATGGTGAGCTCAGAGCCAGCCTGAACTACAAAGCGAGACCCTGTCTCAAAAGAAAGAAAAAAATATATATCAATTTATTTGAAAAGCCCCTAAACCTCTTTCATATTTCTTTCTTTTTTTTTGAGACAGGGTCTCATTTGTAGTTCAGGCTGGCTCTGAGCTCACTATGTAGCCCAGGCAAGCCTTGAACTCAGCAATCCTCTTGTCTCTGCCTCCCGAGTGCTGGGATTACAGGTGTGAGCCACCACGCCCGGCGCCCTCTTTCATATTTCTGTGCTAGCCAGGAAGTGATGTTGCCTACCACTGAGGCAACCATGTATGGAAACCTTATATGCAGGTTTCCAAATTCCAGTTTTTCCCTATGCAAGGGGTTTTATTGGTATCATAAATCCATTGTATTTACATAAGCTTCTCTGGTCATATCTGAAAATATGCCATTCCTGCCAATGTTTTGGTAATATAATCAGTATTTCCAGTTATGTACTGTAATAAGGAGAATAGAATTTTATTAAATTCAGTTGTAAATCACTCCAATTTCATATGCTCTAATCTCTTGTGTTTTGAATTCCCCTCTCACTATTGCTCCCTCTTGACACCTTTGAATCAGGATGTATCTTATAGACAGTGACTTCCTAGTGTCAATAGAATGCAGTATCTTAAAGTTGTGGTTTTCAATACACAAGAATCAGCTGGAGTAGTTAGATGTCCATTCCTTCCCAGGAAACTACTAAACTGATTGGGATTGGTGACTGTGTATCTGTATGAAGAAAACTCTCACTGGATTTGGAAATGTCATCAGAAGGAAAATAGTGTGTCATCCTTCAATGAAATACCAACTGAGTGAGTCTTACCAAAGTTATGGAAAGACTTGGCTTCCATTTTTCAAAGAAGTTCTTTCAGATATCCTACTACTTGAAGAAAAATTAGTTGAGTTGAAATAAAAAAATTGCTCCTGACTCTAGCAATTTCTAGTTTTTTCTTCTTAAACAGATGATTTTAGGCCTTCATAGCCTTGATTTCTTCTTTTGCAAAAGCAGCACACCTATTTTGGGGCTCTTCTAAGGAACAGACAAGAGAATGGAATGAATGCTTGCTACTTTCATGACAAATACTTGGTATCAATAAGTGGTAGTTTGATTCCAGGTCCTGTTAATCTAAACTGAACTTGGGTTATTGAGCCAAGAAGGAAACCAAAGGAACTAAATGTGGCTTACTTCAACCTTGTGAATGAATTCCTGGTGTTAAGGTCCTCCAACATATTTATGTGGTAAAAACAGAAGCCACAAAATAGAAAGGTCAGTGTGCGCTTATTTTCCATTTTTAATAAAATGGTTAAAAGAATTAAATGGCCATAACCTCAGAATCTCTAAGTCTGTGGTCCCAAACAATTTCTAATTTCACAAAGCTACATTTGTAGTGAAGAGGACCAGGTTTCCTGTTAGCCAGTAATCACAAATAATAATGGACACGTTACCAACATTATCTTTATTTCCTCTTTTGGGATTGGTAAATAGTGTGCTTTACATTAAAGTTAGTTCAGATTAAAGTTAGTTTCTATATGGATCATAATGATCATAATGATCATAATGATGTCTTATGTTTGCTGCAAAGATATGTAACAGTGCAGCCTTTTTCCACTATGAAAAAAAAATTTCCAGCTGCATTGCATTTCTGGAAATAGAATTGCTTGTAACCACTGGCACCAAGAAGTTAGCAGTCTGGATGCTGGTGGAGAGAAGGAAGGAGGGCTTTGCACTGCTCCCAAATTGCCTCTGCCACAGGGCGGATCTTATAATTTTATATTTTTGTGCTCTGAATAGTTGAGCTTTTGGGGAAAGCCAACAGCTCATGCACCCAGTGTCAAACCACAACCTGGAATTAGCGCGCCCACCAGGACCTTTATCTTGGGTGGGTAGGAAAGCTCTTCTCTATGTATAGCCAAGGCTTGATTATCTGCTTCTGTGGATTACCCACTCTATGGACCATTTATGGCAAGTTTTAGGCCAAGCCCAGATCCTTTTCTCCTAAACATCTAGCTACCTACCAGGATTCTGTCCACTCAGCTGGGGGCAGTCTGAGAAAATCCACATCTGCATTTATTAGATGCCAACATTTTTTATTAGGTCAAACCTCAACACAATATTGTGACATAAGCACTATCATGTTATTTTCCAGAGGTGAGAGCAAAGATGTAGAGAGCTCAAGATAATGTACTTGTCTTGAACACATTTCAGAGCAGAGCAGGGTGACTTGTAGGTTAACCTCCACTTTTTATAACTTAGGGTATAGAAATTCCCTATGAGCAAGAGGAATCTGAAATGATTTTTACCAACTTAGCATGGCAAGTTTTAAACTAGCCTCTATGTGAGCAAAGCTAAATGCCATTTAACACTTGAGAGGATAAATGAATAAATCAAGCTCTGTAGCATGTAATTTATGATTTTTTATTTAGGTTTTAAAATATTTAAATTTTGGGCCAGAGGGTTAGCTCAGTGGTTCCGGCGCCTGCCTCGCAAGCGCAAGGACCTGAGTTCGATCCCTGGTAACCACATATAATGCTGGGTGTGGAGACACGCCCACCAACAATCAACACCGCATACCACAATGCTGGATGTGGTGGCTCACGCCTGTCATCCCAGCACTCGGGAGGCAGAGACAGGAGGATTGCTGAGTTCGTGGCGGCTTGCCTGGGCACCATAGTGACGGGCCAGCCTGAACTACAAAGCGAGACCCTGTCTCAAAAGGCAAAAAAAAAAAAAAAAAAAATTTAAGTTTTAGGGCCACTCCTAAAGAGGGGAGCCTTCCTGTAAATCCAGGAGCTACTCTCCTTTTTGTCAATGAACATCTCTTCATCTCAAAAAAAAAAAAAAAAAGAAAAATTCAGGCTTTTGAAAATAAGGACAATTGAAACAGAGATCGTTACAATGTCTTCATTATATCATTCTTGTAAGGACAGATTATAAATATTATATATTATAACACACATATGTGTGTGGTTGTTGTTCAGCGGAAGGAAATCTCCATGCTTTTTCCAGATGACTGCTCTGTTAATACCTGTTTCAAGCTTGTTACCTTTGCTCTTTGTCCTACTGTGTATTACTGTTCCCATGGCAACAAAGCAGGATGGGAAGCAGCCACTGGTTTTTGGAATGATGGAAAAGCAATGGAAATTTCCACCTTCAATAACAATATGCAAATCATGGTAGCATATGATAAACAAGAAAGAAAGTGTTGCTTTTTTGGGGCCAGCTTACTTGGCTTTTGGAAGTGCTCATTTTTCTGACAACTTCTCTATTGTGTTATTTATTTTTTTTTTCTGGGACCAAAATAAAATCATTAAAATACAAAAATTCAACCTGACATTGCATGTGACTCAGATGTAGTGATTTGTACTTCCAGTGAGATTTGGAGCAGAACATTTACAAAGACTTAAATTGCAAAATGAATTTGACTTTAGATGAAGCAAAAGGTTGGTTGCCTGGATATAACCAAAGAACAAGAGATTCCTCTGGAATGAAATTTCTCCAGCCTTGACAGTAAACTGTCAAGGCCATCTGCTGCTGTTTTATGTGAGGGCTTACTGAAAGATACTTAACCTCTTTGATAGCATTCAATATTGGCCTAGATGATCTGAACTCAGAAAAATATAAAATGTCTCCTATGGAATATTAAGAAAAGTTTTTTGGATACTCGTGACTATCTTTGAATACTTTCAAAATTGAGTTCTTACCAAAAGAGACAGAGGGAGAAGTACAGCAGCTAGGGGACATTCCATGCAGGATTTCTGTAAAAACATTTCCAAAGCAGGTGTGGTGGCACATGACTATAATCCAGCACTCTGGGAGGCTGAGGCAGGAAGATTGCAACTTCAGCTTAGGTGGCTTAGTGAAATACTGTCTAAAAAAAGAAAACAAAATGTTGATATGTAGCTCAGTGTGAAGGCCCTGTGTTCAATCATTGAACAAAACAAAACAGCAGAGAATCATTTAGGGACATGAACACTTGTTGTGCTAGGATTTCAAGACAGCACAGTGATCTCTCTGCTGGTTTGATTCAGGTCTGTATGAATCCTAACTTGTGTTTCTTGAGGATAAACCAAATGGAAATTAAAAGATAGAGATCCAGAATCACTGATGGATGTATAGGAAAACTTATTTAGATTAAAAAAAATATATTCACCAGCAATCCTCAGGTAGATAATTTTGAGCTGGCTTACAAAAGTCTGACTCCAATTCAGCCAATTGATGTTTTTGAAGTAATATGAGAGAATTAAAGGGGTGGACAATTGACTTGCTAGTGGCAGGAGGTTCCTGTTAGCATCACAGGCAAGTGTGTTGTTTATAGTTTCTGGTTTGGGATATGGAGTCTGGGATTTGGGTCCCAGGCAATCTTCATGTTCTTCTGGGCTGAGCTGGAGGTGAGCTACAAGGTCTGGTTCCTGGAATGATATTGAGGAAGTCAGCACCCTTATGTCTATGTCTGAAAAATTGGCAAAGTTAAACCTCTGTCCTGTCAGTTCTTAGCCATCCTGTGCCAGTACTGAAAGTGCTCTGGGAAATTCAGGCTCATCTACTAGATACTTAACAGCATTTTCTTTCCTAGTGCTACAGGGAGCATCAGGTTCTCAGTTGACATCTAGCAAAGATCATACCTGGTGGGAAGGCAAATTAGAAAATTCCTTATAGCAATAGCAGGAACGGGTAAGGGCCAGGCTGAGCCACCTTGTTGAGTTGGTGGAAGGGTAAAGCAGGGTGCTGAGCTTATGGAAAACTCTGGAAGTGAAAATAAGCATAGGAAAAGAGCAAGAATCCTGTCACTTGCAAATTATTTACAGCAGCCATGAGCCCTTCCTTTCCTAAAGCCCTCAAGATGTGGAGGTGTTGTCAGCCCCACTTACAAAGAAACATACTGCGGTCCAGGGACATAGTGACTTGCTGAAGGCTGGCTGGGACTAGGATGCAGGTATCTTATCACTTACTCCCCTGCTATGTCTCTTTCCTGCTCCACACTCTTGACTCACAGCAGCCCCAAAGCAATCCTTCCTACTTAATAATATCAGAGTTAGTGCGAGCAGGGACCAATGATCTAGGAGGAGGCATACTTAACAGATGGTAGCTTTGGCTTAGTTTGATTCCTGCTAAATGCGTAGGCAGAACATGGCACTTTGCTAGACTGACCTGTGCCACTGGCCGTCAGTATGGGGAAGACAAGGCCACCCAACTCACTTTTAACCGAGGTGGTAAAACCAGACCTACTGTGGTGACAGGCACAGGCATTAGTTGTAGTAATAGATTTACAGATGGCTGGAGTCTCCCTCCATCTCTGCCTTTGGCCAGTGATACAGACCAATAAACTCCTCTGTCAGTAGGTCAAGAGATACAGGGCAAGTAAATGTTCCATATAGTAACAGCCTTTAATCATGGTCTTTTTATAAGACAATCTTTATCTGAGCCTCTCAGAGAGAGGAAATATTCTGAGGTCTCTAGGGAGAGGGTGAAAGTTTTCTATATGGTACATTTTGTGATTCTATCACACATTAAAATTACTAAGTGTACTTCAAAGAGGGAATAAAGCATAGGCATTTGGGAGTGGTTTTCAACAAATATGTGACAAATGGCAGTGCCCTTCCAAGTACCTTCTTCTCAGATGTAATTTTAAAAGGAGTGTTGGCAGTGACACAAAAATGTGGAAGAATATTCCTTTTTTTGAGATATGGTCTTGCTTTGTATTTCAGGCTGGTCCTGAGCTCACTATGTAGCCCAGGCAAGCCTCAAACTCAGTAATCCTCCTGAGGGCTGCCTCCAGAGTGCTGGGATTATAGGTGTCAGCCACTATGCATAGTACTGTGGTATGTGATACTGATTGTTGGTGGGCACGCCCGGTATTGTTGTATATGGTTACAGGGTATCAAACTCAGGATTTTGCCTTTGTTAGGCAGGTGCTGGAACCACTGAACTAAATCTCTGGCCTGGAAGAATATTCTTTTTTTTGTAGTTCAGGCTGGCCCTGAGCTCACTATGTAGCCCAGGCAAACCTTGAACTCAGCGATCCTCCTGCCTCTGCCTCCCAAGTGCTGGGATTACAGGCGTGAGCCACCACGCCTGGCATTGTACGTGGTTACTGGGGATTAAACTCAGGACCTTGTGCTTGTGAAGCAGGCACTAGAACCACTGTGCTAAAACTCTGGCCCCTGGAAGAGTATTCTTGATGTAGTTGTCACTCTGTCCTGAAGAAAAATGATTACTTTCAATTTTTTTATGTCCATGTAAAGTCCTGTCTGAGAAGCTGCTCCTTCTGCTGAGTTGATGCAGTTCATCTGCAGGGGGTGCTCAGTGGGCTCTGTGGAAATGATGACATCCCAGGATGTTTCTTTGACATTCAATTTGAGGAGTTTGATCCATAGAGGGGTAACTGTGCCTCCTTTCACATGGGGTGGCTGCGCATGTGCAGGGGAGGGAGAGGAATGCAAATGTGGGCTGGTGACTCCTCCTGCTTTTTAAAAAAGTTCTCGGAGTGGTCTGGAGAGTTAACTAGTATACTATTCTCTTCACATTCAAGATAAGAAGTGCTACTGTGACAAAGCCTAAGGCGATCAGGCAGGTTTTAAAGCAAAGAGGGACCTGGTGGAAGAAACTAGCCTGCTGGGAAACTAGCCTTTGAGGCCAGCCAGTGACCCCCAGAGTTGGGGTCTGTCACTGTTGTGCTGTGAGGTCGTCGAGATGGAAGACATGTCTGCTGTAAGAATCTGAATTGAGCAGGAAGTGTAAGAAATCAAACACAGCTGGGAGGTTTCCAAGAAAGATAGGAGTGGGCAGAATTGCCTGTCACTTGCATCTCAGTATTTGCCAGGTTGATATGAAGAATAACATAAGGTCTCAAATTAGGGCAAAAGAACAGTTTTCCAGAATGTCAGTTTCACAGTCCTCCTCTTGTGCAGTTTGCACTGGAGCCAGGCCCGACGAAAAGTTTGGGACCTAGAAAAAGAAATGGTGTTAAAATATTACAAGTTGCCTTACCTGCTTTCTTTTAAATTTTGTTCCTACTATGATTTAATCATAGATTATGCCACGGTGCGTGATCTTGGATCCTCTCCTGTTTTACGGTTTTTATTTATGAAATGGACAAAGCATTATTTATTCTTTCAACCCAGTAATTCATCAAAGTGCTTACTTCAGCCATGCCTCTGTGGCTCTGCTAGGCTTATTCTTCTCTGCAAAGCCTGTGCGATAGGCCCTGTGTGTAGGTTCTCCAGGAGCCAGACTCTGGGTGAGGAATACGTGTGTGGGAGTTTCCTGCAGAAAGCCTTTGGATCAGAGCTTGTGGGCATTGAAGGTCAAGATGGGGTGGGGGAACCCAGAGGGCTGCCACTGTGCTGTCACAGATGCCGCGAAGGTCCCCTCACAGCATGTTTCTGTCTCTGCTGACCTCACGGGAGTTCTGGACCTGAGCAGCTCTTCAGAGTTGGCCTGTGTTGGGGTTAAGGGTCCCCTCAGCTTTTATATCCCCATACTCCATCAGTGACCTCTGGATGTCAGATGTCCTGGGGATGGGGGGGGGGTGAGCCCCCACAAGAGACATCAGCTGCCAGTATTCCTAAAAGCCTGGGACGAGTGCTTCTCACTGGAGGGCAGCTAGTGGGCAGCCCATTGTGAGATTCAGTACAGGGACCATCCAGCATACAGGAGCAAACAGAGACTCCAAGAGTGGAACAACTTGCCAAGGTCACAGGGCCACAAGGGGAAGGGGCACTGAAGTCTTTCTGACTCAGTTCCCACAGGCTGAAGATCAATTTTGCTTCCTCTTCCTTGTTGCAAACTGGATAAATAATCTAGTAAAGAACAGCATGATTGAAGACAGGAAAGTCTATGAGAAAAATAAAGTGGGGTACACAGATGCAGAAATGATCTATTGACGGCTCCTACTTCTGTCATCATCAGTGTGAGCCACTAGCTGCTTGTAAGTCTGCCTGGGCACACAGCTGACGGCGCTCTTGGAGAGATGTGGGCTCTTGGTAGCCTGGTGGAGAGTACCCCTGTGCATCTTGCTCACAGTTCTCCTCTCCCAGACGTGCAGCCCGCAGTGACCTGAGCAAACCTGGAGGCTATGCTGAAGTTTGCAGAGCTGTTGTGAATCAGGGTTACACCAATTCCATAGAGTACAGAGCAGTGGCCTGGTACCCTCACTGTGGATTCTTTGTCACTTGAGGGTTACATAATCTTATTCTGTAAATTGTACAGTTTTTTTTTTTTTTTTTAGAGACAGGGTTTAGCTTTGTAGTTCAGGCTAGCCCTGAACTCACTAAGTAGCCCAGGCAAGCCTCGAACTCAGCAATCCACTTGTGACTGCCTCTCAAGTGCTGGGATTACAGGAGTGAGCCACCATGCCAGGCATTGTGGTTTGTAGTATTGATTGCTGGTGTGCATGAGTCACCACGCCCAGCATTGTATATGGTTACCAGGGGACTGAACCTTGTGCTTGCAAGGCAGGCTCCAGAACCACTGAACTAAATCTCCAGCCTAAATTGTTCAGTTTTACTGGGCGTGCATGAACATATTTGCTGCAGGAATTTAATTCACTTTCATGAGTACAGTGTAGAAATGTATTTAAAATAATTCATTATGGGCCGGAGGGTTAGCTCAGTGGTTCCGGCCCCTGCCTCGCAAGCGCAAGGTCCTGAGTTCGATCCCCGGTAACCACATATAATGCTGGGCGTGGAGACTCACGTCCACCAACAATCAACACCGCATACCACAATGCCGGACGTGGTGGCTCACGCCTGTAATCCCAGCACTTGGGAGGCAGGGACAGGAGGATTGTTGAGTTCGCGGCGGCTTGTCTGGCACCATAGTGAGCTCAGAGCCAGCCTGAACTACAAAGCGAGACCCTGTCTCAAAAAGCCAAAAAAAAAATTTTTTTTCATTATAAGCAGCATAATGCAGTGGATGCTATAATTGGGTAGCAGGATACTTAACTTTGTTTGCCAACTTGGTTGAGACACAATACCCAGGTACTTGGTCAAATATTATTCTGGATGTTTGTCAGTGAAGGTATTTCTGGCATGAGATTAACATTTTAATAGGTAGACTTTAAATAATACAGAGAGCCCTCCTTAATAGGGTAGGCCTTATCTAAACAGTTGAAGGCCTATAGAACAAAGACTGACATCTTCTACCCAATAAGGAATTCTGCCACCAGATGACCTTTGACCTTTGAGCTTCATTTGCAACATCAGCTCTTCCTGGTTCATGAGAATGTTGGCTTTGAACTTGAAATGCAGTTGATTCTGGAATCTCCAACCTGAGACTCCTTCATCAGATTTTTTAACTCTCCAAAACTCCACAATTACATGAGCTAATTCCTTTAATATTTCTCTGTCTCTTGCTCTCTCTCTCTATGTCTCTACACACACACACACACACACACACACACACACACACACACACACTTTCTCTCTGTTGGTTTGTTTTCTCTGCAAATCTCTGATTAATACAGGTAATTACTACCATTTGAAGTATCCAAATGAGGAATTCCTACTTCAGTGATGGCTACAGCATCTTCATAACACTCAGAAGTCTATTCCCAAGTTTATTAATTAGCATAAAGAATGTTAGAAATATTTTTTTTTTCTTTTTGAGACAGGGTCTCACTTTGTAGTTCAGGCTGGCTCTGAGCTCACTATGTAGCCCAGGCAAGCCTCGAACTCAGCAATCCTCCTGTCTCTGCCTCCCGAGTGCTGGGATTACAGGCGTGAGCCACCACGCACGGCTAGAAATATTTTTTTTTTTAAAAATTTGGTGACATGGATTATATTCATGATGTATGACTAGCTAAAAAGTTTATTATTTTTTTTAAGTCTCCTTTACCCTTGAAAGAATGAGGTATAAGAATCCACCAGGTTTACTAGCGTTAGCTCTAGAGCTCTGCTGGAACCCATGGTGCTTCCTCCCTCTGACCTGCAGGGACTTCTAGAACTGGATCCAGCCAGAAATCCAGCCAGGTCTTCTGCTGGGACTCCCTTGTGCTGCTTCTGTGTAAACCTGTCATGCAAAGAGTTTGCAAGTGAGCCAGAGGCAAAGGAGAAGCTCTGTCCAGCTTCTAAGGATGGGCTGTAGGATGACCTTTGGTGTTTGTTTACTGATGAATATTTTACATTTTGGCGGGTAAAGGAGATTAAACTGTTTACACTGAATTATATCTCCAGTCCTTTTAAACTTTTTATTTTGAGACAGGGTCTAAGTCGGTAAGCATCCAGATGGAATTTGAACTTGCAATCCTCCTGCTTTAGTTTTCAGAGTGCTGGAATTATATTCATGCATCACCGTGCCTCGTTAGGTGGCACAATTTGATGTAAGATTTGCTTTCATGTTAGTCGAACATACACATATTTTCTTTCACTCTTAGTATCAACAGCCATCGCTATTTTACTGAAGGAACTGATCATTATTGAGTGCCTTATATAAGTTTCTCAAGAAAGGAATCTAGCAAATGCAGGGCAGTTTTGTAACTTCGGAGGACCTGGATTTGAATCACAGGTCCACCACCTGCTTTGTTGTGTGGACTTAGACACTCATCCTTCTTACAGTCTCTTTAACAAGTGAGTGAGTGAGTATCGGTTACCAGGGGCTCTTCAGAGGGTTACATGGCTAAGGCCTGTGACATGCTTAGTTCTGCAACTAAGGTTCTGGAGGACATGCTAATAAATATCACTATGGCAGTGCTTCTGCACAGTGGAGGCCTTAAAAAATCATAAGTTATCTTTTAAGCATTGTTAAGTAGAAAGGTGCAATAAGAAATCAATAGGAAAATGAAGTAATGACAAGAGTAAGTCAGTATCTATTGGTACTGCAATGTGAATGGTCTCAGTTCCCCAATCAAAAGTCACAAAATGGCAGAATAGATCAAGAAACAAAACTCAACAGTGTGCTGTTTGTAAGAAACACATTTAACTAAAAAAGAAATTCATAGATTACAAATCAAAGAGTGGAAAACAAGCCATGCAATAAAAACCTGGAAAAAACAGAATTGTATCTGTCCCACATTCAGACAGATTCAACTTCAAGTAGAAACTACTCAAGAGAAACAAAGGTCACTACATATTGGTTAAGTGAAGTATTTGAGAGGAACACATAAGCATTATTAACCCAAAAGCACACACAACTTTATAAAACAAGTAGTACTGGACATGAAGATCAGGTAAACATAAACACAGCCACAGTAGGAAACCTCAATATCCCACTAACACAGATCCATTAGAGACGTAACCAACAAAGAAATACGAGTTGTGCAATACCTTTCAACAAATGGACTGACAGATATCTACAGAGGAGTCCACTCAACAACAACAAAAATGCATTAGCAGCACATGAAAGTTTACCCAAAATAGACCACATACTAGCCAAAATACTAATAGAAATATTTCATATATTACAAAATCTTTTTAGACCTCTGGTATACAATTCTTTTTAGGCTATGTCAAAACAATCTTGGATTTTCATCTCCATAAACTGACATGAAAAGACACAAAAGTTTGTGCCCAGGCCCAAATTGTGTTTGAAAAGTATTCTAAGCTCTTTTGTCTCTATTGTGGGAGCAGAAACAATGTGAGGCCATTTAACTATAAACTGATGATATTATCTGAAGAAAGATCAGTAAGGAATAAGGTTGTGTTTGTTTTTTTGAGCAGAAATATGCTTGCTCAAATTTAGTAAAATATCTCCTACAGGAACTCTGAAAAAGTTGATCATATGTTAGATTTTGAAAGCAATGAATTACAGTCATTTCCACTGCTTTTTATGAAAACAGTGAATTGCACTCATGTTATTTCCATTGCTTCTTTAACTATTTAGTGAATATTAGGGGTTTGGGACCATGAAAGAGAATTGGGACAAGAGTACTCCAGGACAACCAACTGATTGAATTCGCTTGACAAATAAGAATAGACGGTAACATTCTTTATTCATGATATGGAAATTTCCCTCTCATCCTTATGGAGATAAGCAATGTTAGCAGGGAAGTGGGCCTTTTGAGATAACATGGTTGGTTAGGGCCCATCTCTAGTTTTTCATTAAACATTCTCTACCTCCTTAAAGACTATCTCTAAATATAGTCTTTTTGGGGGTTAGAGCCTAAGTTTTGGAAATGTAGGGAGAGCACAACTCATAACTGAGTATGAAACAATATTAAATGTTATTTTGTTATCCTAGAGGGATTCCAGGAAGGTACTTATAGTATTTCTAAAGCTTATCTTTCTATTTTTTTTTTTTTTTTTTGCTTTTTTGAGACAGGGTCTCGCTTTGTAGTTCAGGCTGGCCCTGAGCTCACTATGGTGCCCAGGCAAGCCGCCGCGAACTCAGCATTCCTCCTGTCCCTGCCTCCCGAGTGCTGGGATTACAGGCGTGAGCCACCACGTCCGGCATTGTGGTATGCGGTGTTGATTGTTGGTGGGCGTGTCTCCACACCCAGCATTATATGTGGTTACCGGGGATCGAACTCAGGACCTTGCGCTTGCAAGGCAGGCGCCGGAACCACTGAGCTAACCCTCCGGCCCTTATCTTT
>PVIC010028487.1:0-23161 GCA_004025085.1 Thryonomys swinderianus
GGAGTGGCTATCTTGTTTGCAAATAAAATAGATTTCAAACCCAAACTGATTAAAAGAGATAAAGAAGGTCACTATAGGGCTGGAGGGTTAGCTCAGTGGTTCCAGCACCTGCCTTGCAAGCGCAAAGTCCTGAGTTTGATCCCCGGTAACCACATATAATGCTGGGTGTGGAGACTCATGCCCACCAATAATCAACACCACATACCACAGTGCCGGGCATGGTGGCTCACGCCTCTCATCCCAGCACTCAGGACGCAGAGACAGGAGGATTGCTGAGTTCGTGGCGGCTTGCCTGGGCACCATAGTGACCTCAGGGCCAGCCTGAACTACAAAGTGAGACCCTGTCTCAAAAACAAACAAACAAAAAAAGAAGGTCACTATATCCTCGTACAAGGAACTATCCAAGAGAAAGAAATAACAATCATAAATATTTATACACTGAACTCTAATGCACCCAACAATATAAAACAAACATTATTGGAAATGAAAAGCCAGTTAACCATGAATACAATAGTAGTGGAGGACTTTAATACTCCACTGTCACAAATTGACAGATCAACTGGACAAAGAATCAATAAGGAAATACTTGAGCTAAATCAAACTTTTGAGCAAATGGACTTATTAGATGTCTATAGAATTTTTCACCCTACAAAGCGAGAATATACCTTCTTCTCAGCTGCTCATGGATCATTCTCCAAAATAGATCACATTCTAGTCCACAGAACAAGCTTAAGTAAATGCAAAGGAATCAAAGTTATCCCCTGCATACTATCAGACCATAGTGCCTTGAAACTGGAGCTGAATAGAAGAAGAAATTCCTAGTCCTCACAAACACATGGAAATTGAACAACACCCTGTTAACCAACCAATGGGCCACAAAAGAAATTAAAGAAGAAATTAAACAGTTTCTACAACTAAACAACAACCCCAGCACAACATACAGGAATTTATGGGACACAATGAAAGCAGTTCTGCGAGGGAAATTCATAGCAGTGAATGTATACACTCGGAAAATAGAGCAAACCAAAATAAACAATCTAATGATGAACCTGAGACAGCTAGGAAAAAGAGGAGCAAAACAAACCCAAAGCACATACTAGAGAGAAAATTATTAGGGTCAGAGCAGAAATTAATGCAATGGAGACAAAGAGAACAATACAAAGAATCAATGAATCAAAGAGTTGGTTCTTTGAAAGGATAAATAAGATCGACAGACCCTTAGCCAACCTTATCAAACAAAGGAAGGAAAAGGCTCAAATCCATGCTATAAGGAATGAAAATGGGGAAATCAGCACAGATCCACAAGAAGTCCAAAGGATAATAAACAGGTACTTTGAAAATCTATACTCCAAGAAGATGGAAAATCTAGAAGAAATGGATAGATTCCTAGACTCATATGAACTTCCAAAGTTGAATGAAGAGGATATAAAAATGTTAAACAACCCGATATCAATCTGGGAAATTGAAAATGTAATAAAAAAAAACCTATGAACAAAGAAAAGCCCTGGTCCTGACAGCTTCACTGCTGAATTCTACACAACTTTTAAAAAAGAGTTAATACCAGTACTTCTCAATCTCTTTAATGAAATTGAAAGGGAAGCAGTACTCCCAAAATCATTCCTTGAAGCAACCATCAGCTTGATTCCAAAGGCAGGGAAAGATCCCACCAAAAAAGAAAACTACAGGTCAATCTCTCTAATGAACATTGACGCAAAAATCCTCAATAAGATACTTGCAAACAGAATGCAGAGAGTTATCAAGAAAATCATACACCCTGATCAAGTCAGATTTATCCCAGGGATAAAAGCCTGGTTCAACATATGTAAATCAATCAATGTAATACACTATATTAACAGACTCAAGGACAAAAACCATATGATTATCTCAATAGATGCAGAAAAAGCATTTGACAAAATCCAACACCCATTTATGATCAAAACCCTACAGAGAATTGGAATCGATGGACTTTATCTCAATTTAATATAAGCTATTTATGAGAAACTGACAGCCAGCATCATACTTAATGGGCAAAAACTGAAGCCCTTTACACTAAGATCAGGAACAAGACAAGGATGTCCGCTGTCTCCACTCTTGTTCAATATAGTGCTGGAAATATTAGCCATAGCAATTAGGCAGGACAAAGACATAAAAAGGAATAAAGATAGGAAAGGAAGAAGTTAAACTGTCATTATTTGCTGATGATATGATACTCTATCTAGAGGATCCTAAAAATTCAACCAAAAGACTACTAGACTTAATTACTAGATTTGGTAGTGTTGCTGGATACAAGGTTAATGCTCAAAAGTCAACAGCCCTTGTCTACACAAACAACAGACTCACTGAAAGAGAAATTGGGGAGTCAATCCCTTCCACAGTAGCACCCAGAAAAATGAAATACCTAGGAATCAACTTAACAAAGGAAGTGCAAGACCTCTCCTCTGAAAACTATAGGACTCTGAAAAACAAGGTAGAAAAAGAAATCAGAAAGTGGAAAGATATCCCTTGTTCCTGGGTCGGGAGAACCAACATCGTCAAAATGGCTATACTTCCACAACTACTATACAGATTCAATGCAATTCCAATTGAAATTCCAATGTGGTACTTCACAGAGTTAGAGAAAATAATACAAAAATTTATCTGGAACCACAAGAAACCTAGAATAGCAAAAGCAATTCTAAGCAACCACGACATGGCAGGGGGTATTACAACCCCCAATTTAAAACTCTATTAAGCCACTGTGATAAAAACTGCATGGTGCTGGCAAAGTAACAGACCCGAGGACCAGTGGAATAGATTAGAAGATGCAGAAACAACCCCGGGTACTCTAAGCCACCTTGTCTTTGACAAAGGAGCCAAACATCCTCAATGGAGGGAAGACAGCCTCTTTAACAAATGGTGCTGGAAAAATTGGGCTTCAACTTGCCAAAAGCTAAAGCTAGACCTTTCTCTTTCACCATGCGCAAAACTAAACTCACAATGGATGACACTTAAACATTAAAACAGAAACAATAAGCCTGCTCTAGTAGTATGACAATCTTTTTAGATTGGGAAAACAGATTAGGTAAAACTCTTGGAGACATTGGCTTAGGCAGAGACTTTATGAATAAAACCGCTATAGCACAAGAACTAGCAGAAAGAATCAACAAATGGGATCTCATTCTACTGAAAAGCTTTTGCACAGCAAAAGAAGTCACTGACACTGCCAAAAGACCACCAACAACATGGGAAAAAAATATTTACTAGCTGTTTATCAGACAAAAGGCTATCATCTACAATATTTAAAGAACTTAAACAGATCAGCCTCCCCAAGTTTAAAGACCCAATTCAAAAATGGGCATCTGAAATGAACAGACATTTCTCAGAGGCAGAAGTCAAAACAGCTAAGAAACATGAAGAAATGTTCAACATCACTGGTCATTTGAGAGATGCAAATGAAAACAACACTGAGATTTCATCTCACTCCACAAAGAATGGCCGCTATTACAAAATCAACCAACAATAAATGCTGGCGAGGCTGTGGGGAGAAAGGAACCCTTCTCCACTGTTGGTGGGATTGCAGACTTGTGCAACCATTGTGGAGATATGTGTGGAGATTTCTCAGAAAACTAGGATTAGGGGTCCCATTTGACCCTGCCATCCCCCTGCTAGGAATATACCCAAAAAAACTTAGAAAAATCACAGTTGAAAGACGGATGTACACCCTTGTTCATAGCAGCTCAGTTTGTGATAGCTCAATCTTGGAAACAACCTAAATGCCCATCAACTGGGGACTGGATAAAGAAGATGTGCTTTTTTAAATAAAATGGAGTACTATTCTACCATAAGGAATGACAAGATTGATTCATTTATGTGCAAATGGATGCACCTGGAGGACATGCTAAGGAGTGAAATCAATAGAGCACAGATAGGCAAATACCGGATCTTCTCGCTGATATGAGCACTGGTAGATGCAAATGAGCTCTAGTAGTATGACAATCATTTTAGATTGGGAAATTTCCAAAGGGAATTTTGTGGGGATGTAATGAGGGGAAGGAATAAATATGATTCTGAAAGAAAATAAAAGAGCATGTATATAGGGGGTGGGGAGGTGTGGGTGGGGATATAGGTAAAAATGAGAATTGACTGTGTCATATATTGGTAACAAATTCCCCAATGTTATGTGTGAGTGTGAGATGTATGCAAATTGTACCAATAAAGAATGCAATTTAAAAAAAAAGTTCTGTAAGAGATATACCTAAAATGTACCAACGAACTTAAAAGGAAAAAAATGAGATAATGCATTTGAATCTATTAAGTATGATTGACTGATTGACTGATATATCTATTTGAACCAACACTGGTGTACTAGGAAGGGATATCTGATACTTTTTAACAACTTTAGAGTATTCTAGGGGCACAATCAGTACGTAGACATATAGGCTTCTGCTGAAGTACAATCTCATCTAATATAAGGTAGGTCAGAAAGTTAGAGTAAGCTTTAAACGAGCAGGTTTTTGTTTTGTTGTGTTGTTGGTGTGTGTGTGTGGGGGTGAACCTATGATCTTAACACTAAGTTACACCTCCAGACCCCCATTTATCATTTTGAGACAAGATCTCACCACATCCCAAAGTTGCCCAGGCCGGGCTAGAACTTGTGCTCCTCCTGTCTCTCAGACTGCTGCAATTACAGGCATAGATCACCAGCGTGGAATAGTAAATTTCAGGGTAAATAGGGGTCAAGTCTGTTCATCATTTTCAGATTTCCTAACATAAAAAATTACACAATTGTTTCCTAGACAAAGTGAAAATGCCATGTATAAGTGTAAGCACTGCATATTTACACAAGTGGACTATTCAATAAAAATATCTCCTGCAGGCCGGAAGGTTAGCTCAGTGGTTCCGGTGCCTGCCTCGCAAGCACAAGGTCCTGAGTTCGATCCCCAGTAACCACATATAATGCTGGGCATGGAGACATGCCCACCAACAATCAACACTGCATACCACAATGCCAGACGTGGTGGCTCACGCCTGTAATCCCAGCACTCAGGAGGTAGAGACAGGAGGATTGCTGAGTTCGCGGCGGCTTGCCTGGGCACCATAGTGAGCTCAGGGCCAGCCTAAACTACAAAGTGAGACTCTGTCTCCAAAAAGCAAAAAAAAAAAAAACCACATCTCCTGCTTTGAGGTAAATGAATAGCTGTGATTTATCTAGTCTGTCACTGTAATTCTAAGTTTCAAGATATGCAAAAAAGGTTTGCTTTTTTTCTCTGTAGTAGAGAAACTGTTTTCCTATCTTTTCCTTGAATTAGATACTTTAAAATGTGTTATTTAAATTGTTTTGTATTTTGCAGGAAATCTTTTTTAAATTCAGGAATGAAAATTTTGGGCTTTTCCTATTCCAGTTTTGGTGTATGTGTGTTTTCTGGATAAACATGCAGTACTTCCATTTATACATGCCATTTTCAGTTTGTCTACAATATAAATATAGTAACAGTTGGTCAACACCTATTTAGAAATATAAATAAAACTATGTATAAGTACAGACAGAAACTAAGTTCTAAAGGTTTACAGTTGTCTAAAACACAATGATAAAATGCGAAGTGTAATTTTAGTTGGTATTTCTTACCTTACCCCTGGCCTAAAACAGGCTGAAATACAGCACTGCAAGTTGATGTTTAAAAAGTACTAGCCATCTACAGGTGGGATGCCATCATTTTGTAAGAGAAAAAGAGTTTAGTCACCTCCTGAATAGACACGAGCAGAAAAGGGGTCTGACTGGCCAAGGAAGTCAGCTGCTAAGCATTAAAATAAGGAAAGACAGGGAAACCGGAATTGGACCAGAAAGTTTTTCAGGTGAAATGGAATGCAGCCCTTCCCCATACCTAGGGCTGAGTTTTAAGGAACACAGAAATGAGGAATAACAGGTTCACTTTTTTTTTTTTTTTTGAAACAGGGTCTCGCTTTGTAGTTCAGGCTGGCCATGAGCTCACTATGTAGCCCAGGCAAGCCTGGAACTCAGCAATCCTCCTGTCTTTGCCTCCTGAGTGCTGGGATTACAGGTGTGAGCCACCACGCCCGGCAGCATGTTCGCTTTTATGATTAGTTTCCGTTAAACTCAGGCTGAGTCCCAGCTCATTTTCAAGCCACAGAGCCACCTGTGACAGGCAGCTGGAGACCAACGAGCCAAGGGCTGTGCGCAACTCACCCACCAAAGGTCCAGAACAGGGTCACTGGGGAGTTTTTAAGAACCCTCCCAACCTGGGGCTTTTCTCTTAACTTCCAATGAACACTCTCCACTTCCTCTCTCTTGTCCACAACTTCATTCTCTGACTTAGGGGAACAATGGGTTGGTTTTGCCGGCAAGGGCTTGGTTCTCCATGGAAACAGCTGTATCATCATGATCTAAGCTAACTTTTTGCTGTATACTGATCATGCATCTTAGCACCATATCTTCTGCATGAAACATTTCTGGTTAGAGACAGCCTTTTGTAAGGAAAAATGTCTTTAGAGTTATAAAAAGATTTAAAATGTAATATACAAAGCTAGAATCTTGAGTTCTTTGTTTAAAACAACCAGGCTTTCCTAAAATATTGATATATTCCTGATAAAATTTATAAAAGGAAGAATTTAAGGAACAAATCTTTTTTAACCTTTTTTTGTTTTGATACATGGTCTTACTATTTAGTTCAGGCTGGTCTTGAACTCACCCTAACTCCGACTGGACTTGATCTCACTATGTAACTCAGATTGGCCTTGCACTCACAGAGCTGCTTCTACCTCTGCCTCTACAATGCTGGGATTTCTGGTGTGGAATACCATGCTTAGCATAGACTTTACTTTCATCAATAATGTTTCTTACATTCTCTACTGTCTTTTATTAGATCTTGATTATTGGGGAAATTTTAGAGTTAGGGTTTACTTAGGTATCTGTTCAAAGTCTTTTTTAAAATACAGTTTTGTTTTATTATTATGGTTCAGTGAACTACTATTTTATGTGATATGTCTTATTTTTAAAAAGTCTAATAGTTCTGGTATAATAAAGTTAATCATGATTGTCTTAAATATGCCATAAAAGTATATTGTGTTGCTGAATTACCTTATGTCTTACTTATAATCATTTAGCTTAGAAAAATCATCTTGTCAATAAGATACCATATTTATTCATCCTAACCTCAAAGTGCATTTGAATTAAAGACTTCAATGAAAGCTATGTTGAAAATGGGCTACACTAAAGAAATTTTCTTAGTCACACTGTATCTAAAAAGCACATTTAAGATATGACAAAAAGGGCCGGAGGGTTAGCTCAGTGGTTCCGGCGCCTGCCTCACAAGCGCAAGCACCCGAGTTCGATCCCTGGTAATCACATATAATGCTGGGCATGGAGACACGCCCACCAACAATCAACACCGCATACCACAATGCCGGACATGGTGGCTCACGCCTGTAATCCCAGCCCTCGGGAGGCAGAGACAGGAGGATTGCTGAGTTCGTGGTGGCTTGCCTGAGCACCATAGTGAGCTCAGGGCCAGCCTGAACTACAAAGCGAGACTCTGTCTCAAAAAGCAAAAAAAAAAAAAAAAAAAAAAAAAAGATGTGACAAAAATATATGCTTTTAGTGGTAAATAGGCATTAATTTCCTGTTTGTATTCAAGTTTACTGCAGTTCACTTATGTGTACCTAGGAAATTCTAAATGTGTTGTCACTATTTAAAAACAAATAAAAAATACATGACAAATGCCTACTAATTACTGAACTGTACTCTTGGTGTTTACTATGATTAAACGAGGTGCTTTCTCTTAAATGGCAGTTCATAATAGTTGCAGAAAAAGGAGACTAAAGAAAGGGCTGAATGTACCTTTCTGACAGAACTAAACTCATTTCATAAATACTTTTGTTGATTAACTTGGTTACAATGTTTCTTAGTTCAAATATGCAACACAGTGGATTTCCTTTGCTTTACTAGTATGCTTTACATTTCCCTTTCACACACTCTAACTACTGTATGGCCTGCCAAGCTGAATGTTTTACGGTGTCATTCCCTACAAAATAGATGATGGATTAAAATTCACAATGGACTTTAGGTAAATCTAGTATAGATTTTTTTTTTCAGCAGGGCATAGTGGTGCATTCTTATAATCCCAACACTTGGGAGGCTGAGGCAGGAGGATCTCTATGAGTTCAAGGCCAGCCTAAACTACATAGCAAGAACCCATCTCAAGAAAACAAAACACTCCAAAACAACCCAAAAGGATCACTGCTTTTTTTTTTTTTTTTTTGAGACAGGGTCTCACTTTGTAGTTCAGGCTGTCCCTGAGCTCACTATGTAGCCCAGGCAAGCCTGGAACTCAGCAATTCTCCTACCTCTGCCTCCCAAGTGCTGGGATTACAGGCATGAGCCACCACACCCGGCACTGTGGTATGTGGTATTGATGGCTGGTGGGCATGAGTCACCATGCCCAGCATCGTATGTGGTTACCGGGATCGAACTCAGGGCCTTAAGCTTGCAAGGCAGGCGTTGGAACCACTGAGCTAAATCTCTGGCCCAAGGATCACTGCTTTTAAGCCTCTGTATTACTTGAGTTCTGAGAAAAGAGATTTTTTTTTCAGAGTTAGATTCTGGATTTTATTGGTACATTTTTATATATAGCTCACAATCACAGACAACATTAGGGAATCTGTACCAGAATGAAAAGGGATTTCAAAAATGATTCCAATATGTCATCTTTCCTTTGAAAGGGCAACTTGATCTGAGAGACCACCATGAAAATTATCCTGGATTCAACTATAGGTGATTCACTGAAAATGCTTTCAGAGAACATGAGAATCCATTCAGAGACAAGAGGGTAATATTGTCAAGATTAAAAGGAGTTACCTAGGGCCAAAGATTTAGCTCAGTAGTTCCAGCACCTGCCTAGTAAGCACAAGGTCCCTGGTTCAACCCCCAGTAACCACATATAACAATACCAGGCGTGGTGACTCATGCCCACATACCACAAATGCCAGGCTTGGTGGCTCAAACCTGTAATCCCAACACTCAGGAGGCAGACGCAGGAGGATTGCGGAGTTCAAGTCTTGTCTGAACTACATAGTGAGCTCAGGGCCAGCCTGAACTACAAAGCGATACCCTGTCTCAAAACAAAACAAAACAAAAAGGAGTTACCTGTGTCAACCCTACCAAAAAATAAACAGGGTCACAGAAATTAACAGAAAAGAGTGTTTTATGCACAACTGCCTCACAACCAAATGCAACATTACTCATAACCCTTCTAGTCCAGCTAAAAATGAGTTTTCCTCTTTTGTCCCATAACTCTTTTATTCCTTAATTCCTAGTTTATCACAATATTAGAACACTTAAATTGTATACTGCTACAGTTATTTGTGTGCATGCTTCCCACCATCAGTGTAACTGTTTGATCACTCCTCACCTTGGCTCTCTCATGCATTGGCTCTCCAGTCTTTAATGGTGCTTCTTCAGGCTCAGTGTCCTGGCTCCTATGTCTTACACTCTACCTGCCTTTTATGCAAGGTACACAGTAACGCAGCAACAGCTGACCAGCCTGATGAGCAGGCCCCCAAACCGCTCAACAGAAGGGCTGAACTGTGTGGGGTGGGGGATGGGCTTGAAGTAAACACTGAATTTGAAGAAATATTTCGGGGAGTTTATTTTTTGTTGCTTTGAAGCTTTTGAGCACAAGAGCTGGGACTAAAGACAAAGGAAAGGGCAATTTATGTAAGAAGCTTAATCTGTGAAGATTAATGTGCTTCAAATGAAGTTCAGAGAATACATTTTTTCCGAGTATGTCACAGATAATGTAAAGAGAGAAGAAAACTTCCATTTTGCTTGGTTCTGAGATTAAGAAATTCTCTACATATAAAAAGTAACCAGAGGGAGACTCTGAAGCAGAGTAATAAGAGAAACAATGGTTGGGATAACTCCAAGGCAAACACAAGTAAGCTCAGCACCACAGTTCTATTTTTCTCTTTGGCCCGAATACTAGTATTTGAAAGTATAGAAAATTAAAAAGATACTGTTTACAAAAATGTATAGAAAAACACAGAATACAATGAAAAATAGAAAAGGATGCAGAGAAGAATGGACTCACCAAAATAAAATGCAGAAAATGCAGATATTTCTAAGGCAAATAGGGAATACTATTTTCTTTTAAAAAGCAACATTGTACAAAGGACAGGGATTTTTTCTGATAGGAAAGAATTTAATAAGAATCCTGAATCAATGAATTAAGTCTTTGTATGCAAGAATGTTTATGGAGGTCTGTGAGAGGGAATCAGAACCATAGTTCTATAATCTTCAAATTTGTTACCAAACAGCGTTTGTCAATTACCATTGATCCTGGCTCTACACTACCTGGCTGATGGCTGCAGAAGCCTCACAGGTGTCTCTCCATCGACACATGGAAAGGCCTCACAACTATCAACATGGGCACAAAGTTCTTTCTGATGGTACATGCTACTTTGTAATTGTTTCTAGTGTACTTAAAACACTCTCCTATGTTAGTATTTACCAATTATTTAAGACTACAAGCACGTTGCTGTTTCATACCACGATCTTAACAGTCATTCCCTCCTTCTTCTATAGAAAGTCCCCTCCTTTCTTTGCCACTCTGACTACACACAGGTAGGACATGGTGCACTCCAGCACAAGGAGCTCACTGCGAAGTACTGCTGACATATGAACTCAGCTCACTCACAAGGGCTGGCTGTGACTCAGGATGGTCAAATGAAGCCTCAGGCTCCCCTCACAACCTTCAAAGTTTCACTCCTGTACACAGGGACATTTCTCTGTCCTTAGAGAGGGACACTGGCCCAAGATTTCTCAATTAGATGCACACAGGACAGGATGTTGTCACATTCCTTCCAGAATGCGTTAAAAGTTTAATCTGAGTGCCAGGTGTGGTGGCTCATGCCTGTCATCCCAGTACTCGGGAGGCAGAGACAGGAGGATTGCTGAGTTTGAGGCTTGCCTGGGCTACATAGTGAGCACAGGGCCAGCCTGAACTACAAAGCGAGACCCTGTCTCGAAAAAAAAAAAAAAAGTTCAATCTGTATCTGAGACCATCTGGTAGAACAAGCACCCAGCATTCGAGCTGTAACTCAAGACTCTGTTCATAAGTTAAAAGTATATATAAAATGTACCAATAAAATCAATTTAAAAAAACATTCTGGCCGTAACCCAAGATGTTGTATGTTAGGCCAGCCCTAACTCAGAGGCCACTGTACTTCCTACTTGGCAGTGGGAGATGAGAGAATATGGATCAAATATATTCTACTGAATCCCTAAAGGAATCTCATGCACTTCTCCCTCAGCCTTGAGTGTCACTCAGTGACTAATTTCAATTAAATTTATGTTCACTTAGGAAATACTAGCATCTGTTAGTGAACCATGAGAAAAAACTTAACAGAATAAGAAAGCATATACACAAATGACTGTAGCAGTGTACAATTTAAATGTTCTGAGACTGTGATAAACTAGGAATTAAGGAATGAAAGAGTTATGGGATAAAAGGGAAAAACTCATTTTAAGCTGGACTAGAAGGGTTGTAAGTAACATTGCATTTAAGCTAAATTTTGAAAGATACAGCTCACTGTGGTTACAAATTACTAAGTAAACCCACTTTTTATATTACTCAATAGAAGTCCAGGCTCAAAAAAAATAACTGAAAAGTTAAGCACCATAAAATTATAATGTTTGATTTTAAAATATGGGTTCTTCTTAAAGGCAGACTTACCAATAGGCATATATATTCTAGCTTTTTGTATGATGATAGTTATCCAAATTTTAGAAGTCCGAACAAAGTTTGAGAAAACTACTTGAGAGAATATGCTCTAATCAAAGAGTTGTGGAAAGAGAAGCTTGAGATACAATTTTGTTCTAATGAAGGCTCTCCTATGAATTCAATTGTGTGATTTTTCCTTCAATTTGCTAATTTTCAATTGAGACAAAAATTACCTCCTTCCAAAACCTCTCTTCCTTCTTAAAGATAGCAGGAAGCTAAATACAACATTGCATGCTCAAAGAAAATGTGGACATACTATATCATTTATCCTTATAATCCAAGGGACATTATTTCCACACTAGATGGACTGAGGCCTTTCAATACATTATCCAGCATTCTTATCTATTTTCTCATGTCTTCAACACAAGATACAGCAAACAATGTCCATAACCTGCCCAACTTTACAGGAAATGAATTAGGCATCAAAAATCCATTCTTCCCACATCTCTTCAAGAAATTCCTTCCACTGGGAAGAGTTAGGCCACAAACAGTTCCTATTCTAGTGAAAAGTTCAATGAAGACAAGGGAATAGGTTGAGTCAGCCCAGGTAAGTTAAGTTACACTGTGTTCTTGGTATGCTCTAATCTAATCACTATATTATAAACGTTTTTAACTTATTTAAGAAGAGATTTTCAAAATCTAGTTTTGCACTGACAATGAAGAAAGCATTCATTAATAGTGTGGAGAAAGAATTTCAGTGTCTCAAAACAATCTGACTTTATAAATTTCTCTAAAATTACTCTCAAAACCAAAGGAGAACAGGTAAGGAAGCAAGAACTGAAGGACTGCATGGTGGTGATTACAGGAAGACTCTGGGCACAGCTAATAACTGTCAAAGAGAAAGTTAAACAGTGTTCTCAGTTTTAAAAGCCAAGATCAGAAATTACTGCCTCTACCTATTAAACAGGAAGATTTTCCTAGGGAAGTTTACATAGGGTGGAGGCATCTTTTCCACTCCTGGAGCAGAAGAAGAAAGGGTAACAGAAATATCTCAGACCCAACTATGACACCAAGTGCTTCAGGAAATCAATTTCTTTATGGTTACTTTATAAAATTTAAATGTGGAAACGTAATGGAGAAAAGATAGCAAAATACAGTTTCGATGGTTATACTGACACACTACTGAAAAGGCTGATATTTAGGGAGTGGGGGATTGTGGAGTGGGTAGGGGAATGGGAAAAAAAGAGAATTAAATTGTGTCATATACTGGTACAACCCCCCCAAGAAAAGAAAAGGCAGACAATTACTACAGAAGAAAGCTTACCTTGAGAAGCAGAGCAGCAACTGGCTTACTTTAAGTACACTGTAAATATTTGCTCTTTGCCTATGAATCTCAGCTGAATATTTTAAAACTGTCTTTAAAAGATAAAAATTCTATAAATCCAATAGAAAGAACAGGACATTTCTTCTGTTGATGATCTCCCAGGTAGTTTCTGTCATCTCTTGGTACTGCAAATAGCCTTTAGATTTAAGAGACATAGGATGACCTTGCTAATGTTTCCTGCTACTAAAAGGACCACAAAGAAAAGGCAGAGACAGAAATACACCCAGTCCAACCCTTTCACTCAAGAGTACAATGTAAACACAACTGCCACCAAGGATAGACAAAAAAGGTTACATGAGAAACCTGGTCCTGCCAATCTTATATCAAAAATGTACCAATATTTGGTAAAGATGAATCCATAAAGAACTCAAAACTGGTGGTATCCAGAGTTAGTGTAAAGGAGTAATGGAAACAACTGCTTAGGACATGGGGTTTGTATGTAGGCTGATGAAATATTTTGGAACTAATCAGAGATGATGTTCACATAACTTTGTAATAAACTGTTCACTCTAACATGATTAAGCTTATGCTACTTAACATTCATTTCAGTTAAAAAAGAAAGAAAAAAATATGATTAGCATTCCTGTGAGGGGCACACAGTACTTTGGACTCTCTTCTGTTCTACTGATGTATCTGCCTAATCTCTCTCCAAAACCATACTCCCCTGATACTATGCTTTACAGTTGGGAAGTATATTTCTGCTAGAGTTCTTCTTCAAAACTTCCTTAGCATCTTATGATTTTTCTACTTTCTATATGAACTTTACAATCAATTTATCTATAAATTTAAAAATAGACTTGCTATAATTTTGATAGGAATAGGAACTGTACTAACACTACAGATCAATATAGAAAAAAACCTGACATCTTTACTGTATTCAGTAAAGACTACCTTACCTATGGCAAATGGGGAAGATTATTTTCTTTAAAAAGCAACAGTGTGGAATGGATGTTCATTCATTCACTTAGGGATTTAAAAAATTTCTTTCACCAGCATTTTATAACTTTTTTATCTAATATTGCACTTTGGGGACAGTTATAAATGGCACTGTTTTAATTTTTCAAATATAATTACCAGCATATAAAAATAATTAAGTTTTGTAGATCATGATTCCTACAACTTTGTTCAATTCACTAATCAGTTCTAGAAGTTTTTTGCTATGTTGTTAATTGACAGATTATTTGGGGTTTTTCTATATAAACAATCACAGTTTTCTCTTTCTTATATGCATGTTATTAATTCTTAGTTATGCTTTAATGTACTGGAGAGAATTTCACGATGGTTCTAAACAAAAGATGTGAGAAGGGAAATTAATGTCTTAAGGATTTTAGGAGAGAAGCATTTTGTCTTTTGCCAATAAATGTAATAATAATACTTACAGTTTCTAATCTTTGTTTTTTTAAATCAGACTGAAGAGTAGCCCCTTTATGCTTAGTCTGCTGAGTGCTTTATTATGAATTTGGATTTTTATCAAATGCTTTTTTCTCAATGATTATTAAACAATCATTTTTATCTTTACACTGCTAATATGGTAGGTTGTATTAACTGATGAATAATTAAGCCTGCAATTACTGAAACAAATTCTACTTGATACATGCATTTAATAAACATATGTTTAATATAATACTGCTAATACTGAGAATTTTTGTGACAGTATTCATGAGGAAAATTGGTATCAGGTTAATGCTGGCCTCAGAAATGAGTTGGAAGCTGGGTGTAGTGGGCTCATACACCTATAAACCCAGGACTTGGGAGACTGAGGCAGGACAACTGCCACAGATTCAAGGTCTAGCTTGGCTACACCCTAAGTTTGAGGCCAGACAGAACTACATAGCAAGAAAAAAAAGAGTTGGAAAGTGTTCTCTTCACTCTCTTCTATTACTTGGAAAGAATATGTGGAGTTGATACTGTTTATTTTTTAAATGCTTGGTAAATGAATTTATTTTCTATGTGTAACCAAACAGCACAAATGTAGTAGTTTAAGACAGTATACATTTGTTATCTCACAGTTCCTGTGAGTCCGGAATCTGGACACACAACCTAGCTGGGCTCTCTGCTTATGATGCCAAGGCAGTAAGCAAGATTCTAACTAAGCAGCATTTTCATTTGGAAATGGGGAAGAAGCACTTACAAACTTACTCATGTTGTTGGTAGAGATAATTACTTGCAGCTCTTAAACAAAGACACTGGCCTCCTGCTAGTTAATGAATGGAGTTTACCCTTAGCAGTTTCCATATGGGTTTTCCGTTATTTCATCAGTACTGCCAGGAGAATTCTTAGAGAAAATCCACCAGCAAGGAGTCATTATAGGTGTAATATAATCATGTGAATGACATAGCAAGACCATTGCTATTTTTTACTGGATAGAAGAAAGCTACTGTTAACATCACACTTACAGGAGAGAGAGTATAAAAAGACATCAACACCAGGAGTGAGCAGAGGAAGACAGGTTAAAATCTGTGAATAGGGCTAGAGGGTTAGCTCAGTGGTTCCGGCTCCTGCCTCTCAAGCGCAAGGTCCTGAGTTCAATCCCCAGTAACCACATACAATGCTGGGCATGGAGACTCATGCCCACCAACAATCAATACCGCATACCACAGTGCCAGGTGTAGCGGCTCACACCTGTAATCCCAGCACTTGGGAGGCAGAGGCAGGAGGATTGCTGAGTTCGAGGCTTGCCTGGGCTACAGAGTGAGCTCAGAGCCAGCATGAACTACAAAGCGAGACCCTGTCTCAAAAAAAAAAAAAAATCTGTGAATAAAGTCTTTTTAAGTATTTCTATACTATCTTTTAAATCTTTACAGGTCTATAGTGATAACTCTCCTCTTTTCATTTCATGTATTTTATGTACATTAAATTTTTCTATATTTTGAGTCTCCTGTCAGCCTTACTAGTGATTTATTAGTTCATTACTTTTTTAAAGTACTTACTTTAATTTTGTTTTGTTCTGGTACTGGGGATGGAACCCAAGACCTCGGCACTGAGCTAACATCCTTAGTATTTCCCTTCTCTTGAGAGGATGTTGATATATATAGTTCAGGTTGGTCTCAGAACTCTCAGTGACCATCCTGCCTCAGCTTCCTCACTGCTATGATTACAGCAGTGCATTACCATGTCTGACTATAGCATGGTATATTTTTCAATACACCTTTTTTTTTTGTGAGACAGGGTCTCGCTCTGTAGTTCAGGCTGGCCCTGTGCTCACTATGTAGCTCAGGCAAGCCTGGAACTCAGCAATCCTCCTGTCTCTGCCTCCCAAGTGCTGGGATTACAGGTGTGAGCCACCACACCTGGCACTGTGGTATGTCGTATTGATTGCTTGTGGGAGTGAGTCACCATGCTCAACATTGTATGTGGTTACTGGGGATCGAACTCAGGACCTTGCACTTGTGAGGCAGGCGCCAGAACCACTGAGCTAAATCTCTGGCCCAATATACCATTTTTAAAATTTATCTTTTTTTTTTGAGACAGGGTCTCGCTTTGTAGTTCAGGCTGACCCAGAGCTCACTATGGAACCCAGGCAAGCCTTGAACTCAGCAATCCTCCTACCTCTGCCTCCCAAGTGCTGGGATTACAGGCATAAGTCACCACACCTGGCACTGTGATAAGTGGTAATGACTGCCAGTCAGTGTGAGGCACCACACCCGGTATTATAGTACATGGTTACAGGGGATTGAACCAGGGGCCCTGTGCTTGCTAGGCAGGCGCCAGAACCACTGAGCTAAATCTCTGGCCCCTCAATGTATCTTTTTGTAGAGAACTTTTAGTAGTTGCTCTAGACAATTACAGTATATACACCGAATTTATTTGGAGTCTATTTGTGGGGGATCTTCCTATTGGTGTTGCCCAAAGAGGACTGTAAGCAGTGCAATTTGTAAAGGATTAACCCCATAATTGGCTTGTTTTGAAAAGTAGTGTGATGGAATCTAACTCAAATTCTATCCCAATAAAAATCTTAACCAGAAGAATAAGATTCTACTTACAACCCTGTATTTTGTCTGTTCTGTTCCTAATTTGAGAATGCTTTGTCTTCTCCTTTGCAAACCTTGCCTGCATTAGTGCCCATAGCAACTGCTGTGACTACACATCTTCACACACAGTTACCTTTACCCTAATTTGGATACCAATAAAAATCAGTGGCTTGGGCTGCATAGGGCCGTGGCTGGCTGCTCAGTACGGATATCCTGTCTTTGAGTCTTATTTCGACCTTGCATTGTATACAAGGTTGGCAGCAGGAGACCAGAACCTGCTGCAGAGGTCTCCAGAACTACTCATCAATGATTTGTCATTTTAAGTGGAACAGAGAAACCTTACCACCTTTTGGGTCCTTTTACTTTAATGCTGTCTATGACATAATAGCCTTTACAGTTATCTTTATATACATTGAGATTCATATGATAATGTTAGAAATTTTGCTGTCAAATATTTTAAAAGCCTGAGTCCCTTTCCTAAATTTGCACTCTTTCCATACTTATGGGCCAAGGTTCACCCTGTTATCAGTTCTAGCTAAAGAATTTCTTGTTGTAAAATAAGTCTGATAGTGAAGAACTGTTAGTTTTCCTTTGTCTGAAGATGTCTTTATCTCACATTTTCACTGGATGAAAATTTTCTATTCTTTTGGCACTTTAAAAATCTGTTGGTACTTCTCTTCTGCACTGTTTTCTGGTGAGAAATCCATAGTCATTTAAATTAAGGCCTAGAGATTTAGCTTAAGTGGTACAGTGCAGCCATTCAAATTGATTCCCTACAGCTAATGTATTTCAAATCTATATCTGCTTTCAAGATTTTCATTGACTTTTTAAATTTTATTTTATGTGTTGGTACATTATATATACACATCACGATTATACTCAACATTGAGAACTGGTACCAGTGTATGACACAAGTTAATTCTAATTTTGAGCCTTCACCTACCCACCCTACAATTCCCTGACCCTATACACACAAGCCTTTTTTCCTTTTTCTAACCAACAATTTTTTTCTCTCCCTTCATTACTTACCACAAAACCCCATTTCCCTTTGAATATTAACTATTTTTCAAAATCTATCATGGATTCTAGAACTCATTTACAACTTCAATTTCTCATACCAGAGAAAAGATATGATATTTACACATCTGTGATCTATTTATTTCACTTACAAGTATGTTCTGAAGGTAAGTCCATTTGAGTATAATGACTCAATCTCATCATTCTTTATAGCAAAGTAATACTCCATTTTATTTTTAAAAACCACATCTTCTTTATCTAGAGTTGATGGGCATTTGGACTGTTTCCAAGATTTAGTTTTCATGAACTGAGGTGCTATAAACATGGGCGCACATAGTCACTGTGATATGAACCTTTAGTTCTTTTGTGCGTATCCCCAGCAAGGGAACAGCAGAGTCAAATGGGACCTGTAATCTTAGTTTTTTGAAGAATCTCCACACTGATCTCCATAATAGTTTTACCAGTCTACATTCTCATCACCAGTGGAGAAGGGTTCCTTTTTCTCCACAACCTTGCCAGCATTTGTTGCTAGCTAATTTTGAAGTAGCAGCTATTCTTTATGGAGTGAGAGGAAATCTCAGTGTTGTTTTCATCTGCATCTCTCGAACATTTCTTCATATACTTCTTAGCTGCTTTTACATCTTCCTCCAGAAAGTGTCTGTTCATTTCAGATGGCCATTTTTGAACTGGGTCTTTAAATTTGCAGGGGTTGAATTTTTAAGCTCTTTATACATTCTAGAAAGTAGCCCTTTGTCTGAGAACAACTGATAAAGATTTTTTCCTATACTGATGGTTGCCTTTTCACTCTGCCAGTGGTTTGTTTTGCTGTTCAGAAGCTTTTTAGTAAGATGAGATCCTGTTTGTTGATTTTTTTCTGGTAGTTTTCACACTATAGAGATTTTGTTCATAAAGTCATTCCCCAAGCCAATGTTTCCAAGAGTTCTACCTAACCTATTTTGCAACAGGTTTAGAGTTTTTCTTTTAATATTTAGGTCTCTAATCCATGTTGATTTTAGTTTAGTTCAAGGTGAAAGAGATGGATTTAGCTTCAGTCTTTGGCAGGATGAGGCCCAGTCTTTCCAGAACCATTTGTTAAAAAGGCTATCTTTCCTCCATTGAGGATGTTTGGCTCCTTAGTCAAAGATGAGGTGGCTTAGTGTATCTGGAGCTGCTTCTTGATCTTCTAATCTGTTCCACTGATCCTCAGGTCTGTTTCTTTGCCACTACCATACTGTTTTTATCACAGTGACTTGGTAATATAGTTTCAAACTGGGGATAATGATACCTCCTCCAATGTCCTTGTTTCTTAGAATTGCTTTTGCTATTCTAGGTCTCTTGTGGTTCCAGATGAATTTTTGGATGCTTTTCTCTAGATCTGTGAAATATGCTGTTGGGATTTCAATCAGGATTGCATTGAACCTATATAGTAGTTGTGGGAGTATAGCCATTTTTGATGATATTGGTTCTTCCTCCTCAGGAGCAAGGGATGTCTTTCCATTTACTGATATCCTCTTCAATTTCCTTTTTCAGAGTGTTGTAGTTTTCAGAGAAGAGGTCCTTCACCTCCTTTTTGAGATTGACACCTAGATATTTCATTTTTCTGGGTGCTATTGTGAAAGGAATGCCCAAATTTCTCCCTCAATAAATCTCTTATTTGTGTATAAAAATGTGATGGATTTTTGAGCATTGACCTTGTATCCAGCTAAGCTACTAAATTTGGTGTTGAAATCTAGCACTTGTTTGGTGGTGTTTTTAGGATCTTTTAGATGAGGTATCATGTCACCAGCAAATAATGACAGTTTAACTACTTCTTTTCCTATCTTTATGCCTTTTGTTCCCCCAGTACTGGGGATCAAACTTGGGCCCCTGTGTGTCCAAGGTTGGCGTGGTACCACTTGAGTTAAATCCCCAGCTCTTTATGCCTTTTCTTTCTAATTGCTGTGGCTAATGTTTCTACCACTATATTGAACAGGAAGGGTGACAGTGGATATCCTTGTCTTGTTCCTGATCTTAATGAAAAAGGTTTCAGTTTTTGAACATTTAGGGTGATGCTGGCTACTGGTTTCTCATAAATAGCTTTTATTAGGTTGACATAAAGTCCATCTATTCCAATTTTCTGTAGGCTTTCAATCATGAATGGGTGTTGGATTTTATCAAATGCTTTCTCTGCATCTATTGAGATAACCATAAGGTTTTTGTCCTTGAGTCTGTTGACATGGTGAATCATGTTTATTGATTTAATTATGCTGAACCATCCTTGCATCCCTGGGAAGAATCCAACTTGGTCAGGGTGTATGATCTTCTTGATGATTCTCTGTATTGTTTGCCAGTATCTTATTCAGGATTTTTGCATCAATGTTCTTTAGGAAAACTGGCATGTAGTTCTCTTTTTGGGTTGGGTCTTTTTCTCCTTTTGGAATCAAGGTAATGGTTGCTTCAAAGAATGGATCTGGGAGTACTGCTTCCCTTTCAATTTCATTAAAGAGTTTGAGAAGTAGTGGCATTAACTTTCCTTTGAAAGTTTTGTAGCATTCAGTGGTAAATCCATCAGGACCAGGGTTTTTCTGTGTCAGTAGATATTTTATTGCATATTCAATTTTACAGATTGATATGGGGTTGTTTGCCATTTTTATATCCTCTTCATTCAGCTTTGGAAGTTTAAATGTGCCTAGAAATCTATCCAGAAGAATAGAAATCTATTCTTCTACATTTTCCTTTTTATTGTAGTACAAATTTCAAAGTACGTGATTACTATTCTCTGGACTTCCATTCGATTGGTTGTGATTTTTCCCTTTTTATTCCTAAGCATGAGAATGACTTTTCCTGTGAAGTTTTCCTTCCTTTGTTTGATAAGGTTGGCTAAGGTTCTGTCAATTTTATCTTTTCAAAGAACCAACTCATAGATTCATTCATTTTTTTGTATCATTCTCTTGGTGTTTATTCAATTAATTTCTGCTCTGGGCCCTATAATTTCCTCCCTAGTATGAGCTTTGGGTATATCTTGCTCCTCTTTTTCTAGTAACTTGAGGTTCAGCCTTAGGTTATTTATTTGAGCTTGCTCTATTTTCCTGGTGTAGCCTTTACTCTTATGAATTTCCCTCATAGAACTGTTTTCATTATATCCCATAAATTTCCCTAAGTTGTACTGGGATTATCATTTAAATGTAAGAATGGTTTAATTTCTTCTGTCACACATTAGTTGGTCAGCACAGTATTGTTCAATTTCCATGTGTTTGTGAGGTTCTTGGAATTTCTTTTTCTAGTCAGCTCAAATTTCAAGGCATTATGGTCTGAACATATACAGGGTATAAGTTCAATTCCTTTGCACTTATTAAACATGTTCTATGAACCAGTATGTTGTCTATGTTGGAGAATGACCCATGGGCAGCTCAAAATAAATGTATATTCTGACTGTGTCAGGTGAAATACACTATAGGCATATATTAAGTCCATTTGTTCAAGGTTTGGTTCAATTGAAGTATTTCATTATTTTTTGTCCAGTTGATCTGTCTACAGATCTGTGACAGTGGAATATTGAAGTCTCCTACTACTAATGTATTACTGCTTATCAAGGTGTGCATATCCATTAATATTTTACATAGTTGGGTACATTGGAATTAGTGCATAAATATTTATGAATGTCATCTTTTTCTCTTGGATTTTTCCATGTACAAGGATGTAGTGTCCTTCTTTGTCTCTCTTTTTTTGAACTGAATTCTTTATTGGTACAATTTATATACATCTCAAAATCACGTACAACATTGGGGAATTTTTACCAGTATATGAAAAAGTTAATTCTCATTTTTACCCATATCCCTACCCACCCCCACCTCCTCACCCCCTTTATACATGCTCTTTTATTTTCTTTCTGTATTATATTTATTCCATCCCCTCATCACATTCGCACACCAAGTATCCTATAGAAATTTCACACTCTATAAAAGCTGTCCTACTTTCTAGAGCTCATTTGCATCTACAGGTGTTCATACCAAAGAGAAGATCCGGAAATTGTCTATCTGTGATCTATTGATTTCACTTATTAGTATACCCTCCAGGTGTCTCCATTTGCACCTAAATGGATCGATCTTGTCATTCTTTATGGCAGAGTAATACTCCATTTTATTAAAAAAACACATCTTCTTTATCCACTCTCCAGTTGATGGACATTTGGGTTGTTTCCAAGATTGAGCTATCACAAAGTGAGATGCTATGAACAAGGGAGCAATCTGTCTTTCCAATGTGATATTTTAAATTCTTTTGGGTATATTCCTAGCAGGAGGATAGCCGGGCCAAATGGGACCCCTAGTCCTAGTTTTCTGAGAAAGCTCCACACATATCTCCACAATGGTTGCACAAGTCTGCAATCCCACCAACAGTGGAGAAGGGTTCCTTTCTCCCCACAGCCACGCCAGCATTTATTGTTGGTTGATTTTGTGATTGCAGCCATTCTTTGTGGAGTGAGATGAAATCTCAGTGTTGTTTTCATTTGCATCTCTCAAATGACCAGTGATGTTGAACATTTCTTCATATGTTTCTTAGCTGCTTTCACTTCTGCCTCTGAAAAGTATCTGTTCATTTCAGATGCCCATTTTTGAACTGGGTCTTTAAACTTGGGGAGGCTGATCTGTTTGAGTTCTTTATATATTGTAGATAATAGCCTTTTGTCTGATACACAGCTAGTAAAGATTTTTTCCCATGTTGTTGGTTGTCTTCTAGCAGTGCCAGCGATTTCTTTGGCTGTGCAGAAGCTTTTCAGTAGAATGAGATCCCATTTGTTGATTCTTTCTGCTAGTTCTTGTGCTATAGAGGTTTTATTCATAAAGTCTCTGTCTAAGCCAATGTCTCCAAGAGTTTTACCTAGCCTGTTTTCCAACAAGCTTATTGTTTCTGTTTTAATGTTTAAGTCTCATATCCACTGTGAGTTTAGTTTTGTGCATGGTGAAAGAGATAGGTCTAGCTTTAGCTTTTGGCAGGCTAAAGCCCAGTTTTTCCACCAACATTTGTTAAAGAGGCTGTCTTTCTTCCATTGGGGATGTTTGGCTCCTTTGTCAAAGATAAGGTGGCTTAGTGTATCT
>PVIC010028488.1:0-23179 GCA_004025085.1 Thryonomys swinderianus
GCCACATTCAGAGAGAGGACCTTGAAAGTTATAGTAACAATCCCCTGTCCCTTGTCCCCCAAATGTATATACTTGAGGGTTCTACAGTACCTCCAGTCTGGGCTTATCTCCCATATTACTAGGTCAGTTTGAAATAAAGAAAGAGAAGTAGAAATCAGGAGTTAAGGTGAGTATGAGACCTGTCCATTGACTTTGGAAATAGTATATCCTTTTTCCACTTTTTAGGCAATAAGAGTATGGGAAAATTTTGAAGGATCTCTAAAGCCTTGGCCCGTTTAGCCACAGTTGCAGAATGAATTTGATCCAAATTTAAAGCTTTGTTTCATCACTAAATGTAAAAGGAACTTTAGCAAATTACATAACCAAATAGAGCTTGTTTCTAGAAGTTCTACTACTGGATTTTTAGGGTTATGAAAGAAAAACAAGATAGAAATTTTAAAATCTTACACAGTGACATAAATATTAGTTATCATAACTATTATGGACTTATGTCCAGCTTGTCCAATGGAAGCCATTCAATACCATAGCAGGACACAGAATTAAACATTTGTCCTGAAAAAACTTTGTATATTGGGAAAGTAAAAACTTACTTAATATTGATAATAAAGATTTAGTACATATTTGAGATGCATCTAGCTCGTAGCATAAATACTCTCACCGTGTTTTACCTTTCAAGTAGTGGAAACTTAGCACACAGGTGAGACGTCACCCTAAATTTCTGGAAGACAAAATGCAACCAGGTTTAGATGGACAGAAGGCTGAAATTGTTTTCAGACAGAATAACCAGGAAACATTTTTCTACTGATCTGACTGGCTAGGACTATCTCTTATGTCCTAATAATGATAGGATTAAACATTTTTCATTAAAACCAATATACCTACTAATTACAGCATAGAAACCATGTACAACACACTACATTTTCCTTTAAACATGTTTTAAGAACTGTTTATGTGGCTCCAAAATGTCTTTAAAAGGCCAATCTATGACGACTTTGGGTAAGTAAGAGTAGACTGGCTAACAATTTCCACTATTTCAAACTTACTATAAGGATATTCCAAAGAATCAAATTAACAATGTATTCAGTTGTGATATGAATTCCCCTGTTGCCTTAATTAACATTATCACAACTTTTCCTAATGAGGACTATTATCTGCATGCTTCCCACTTTAGAACCAGTGAGAGGCCAGGGATATAGTCAACAGTGGATTTGGCAGCATTTGCTCTGTGTCTCACTTCAGAAAGTCCCCATGCTTAATTTATTGTTCTTCTTATTATAACTTTTATTTTGAGTTTCAGTTGTGTAAGTCAGTCTCAGGAGACAGGAGAACACACATGGGAGCAAAGGAAATAAGCAGAGAAAAAGAAATGGCTTTCTAGCTTAGTATTTTTTGACTGTACTTGTTGATCAAAAACAGCCAATGGCTGTACTTGCGGAACAGTCCTTAGAGAGGATACAGGGACAATGCAGGTGTCATTTCCTCCTCTCCCACTGGTCTCTCTCAGTTTATTCTGCTGGAGTGAGGATAGCTTGCCACACTCTGCTACAAAATATATCCTTTCCTTTTAACCACAAAGCTATGCCACAATTTCACAAATATATTATACTAGTGATATATATCAGTTTTGTACTAGCCATTTGAGTTATACGAATGGTGTTAAGTTTTACGTTTCAGTCTATAATGAAGAAATATTTCCTATCAAAATCAATCCTGCCATGTTTTAAAAAGTAATTCTTGGAAACAAAAGCCAAAGTAATATTAAGCAACACTCCTAAATCTAAAGTAAAAATTACATTATAAATCCCAAATATCAGATTGGCTTCTATTTTGGCTGATGCCTACCTAATTTCTTTCATGGGACTATTTTTAGATTTCTCTCTCATTTTTAGTACATCCAGTACATTCTGGTTTGTTTTGAATGGGCACAGAGACAATGCACACAAACACATGCCTAGTTGTCAACAAGCACATTTGTTAAATTCGTAGTCTATAGATATTGATGTTCTATTTAGAAGCAAGTCAGACAATGTATAAAAGCATTAGGGAAAAATTTCTTTGCATAACAAAGAGCTAATGCATCAAGTTATGGTTTGTTAATGGCATTCAATTAACACATAACTGTTGTTAGTTGATTAAAAATTAACTATGAATAGCCATTTAACATTAAGCACTTACAAATGTTCCTTGATTCATTAAGAGCAAAGGGATCTGGGAAAAGGCTAGAAATATTTGGTGAGATTTTTTTTAATGGAAATTTTAGACACATGGTGAAATGTTTCTGCCTACTAAATGTACATTTGTAAATCAATCTTTGTGTTTTAACCGCTCATGGAGAATTTTGCAGACCTCCTGTTTTAAAGGCACTTGAGAGATAAATATCTTCCAGGAAGAGAAATCCCATCCGTTTTCTTGCTGCTCCTGTACAGATGGTGGACCATACTGTGAAATTTGCTGTTCTTCGATTGCTCCATTCTGCACACGCCCCAAGGAATCTCAAATTGTAGGAATGAGAAATGTAATAGACTAACTAGGTCATCTATTCCAATAGAAATTTTACTGAGATTTATATAAGATGCTCTCAAATTTACAATACAACTTACTTTCAAGGGAATTCAGATGCTGAATAGAACATGGGCTTTTCTCCCCAACCTTCTTAGAGCCATTATGTCAAATATTACTCATGGTCTTCTCTTCTGCTGGCAGTACACCGTAAGGATGTGTGAGAGTCACCTTCTGAGAGGAGGGGAGCTGGGGATATGAACTGCGGGCACAATGAGATTGACCAATAGCTTGGTTAGCTAATGGCAACATTATTGGGCTGGAAACAGATTTTTATAGCAGTGAAACAAAGTCATAAGGACAACAATACAAATATGAGAGGTGGAGGTTAGAAACCCCCTTGTAAGTGATTGAAGTCAGTCACTGAAGTCACACCCTTCTATCAGAAGACAACTCCAAGAGCTTAAGAAAATAGCCTCAAGGACGTGTGAAACCGGGACAGCCTACAGACATGGCTATCTAGGAAACAGAAACTAGCAGAGCAGCCAAGGGCAAAGACTGCATCACACTGCCCACAGGTGCCGGCGGTCTGGGAGCTCTCTGGCCTTCATCCACCTGCACCTGGAATGACCCGGCTTTCCAGAGTCCGAGGCTCAATGTGCAGGTCGTATGCTCTTGGCTCCCTCCACAAGGATGTAGATACAGAACTGTGTAAAAAAAAGCAATTCAATTTGTAATGGTCTCTTTCCAGATTTCCATCAGTATTCCCATTTCCATCTGCAGACCAGTGGCTGTATTGAAAGACACCCAGCTGAGGTCTCAAGAGTAACCCATGGGGTAGAAGACTGTACGAGTGGCCTTTGTGAAGGAAAATGGTTTGATCTCTTGAGACCATACCCTAATCAACCAAAATAACCACAGTAGACATATTGAATGATTACTCCCAAGTCACTTCAGTGTAAATTTGGACACTAGTTATGTATAAGAAATAGGGAAGCAAAGGGATTTGAGACACAACCCCCACCCATAAAGACTTACATTAGGTGTTGAACAGAAATTATTCAATATATAATAACTTTATATTACTAGGTACTATGAATGTCCTTTGGTGTTATCTGTCTTCATTCTTCTGTTCCTACAGAGAACATTCTTTCTGTGGTTCAGATGGCACTGAACCCACAGTAACTCACACTCCTGGTCACGCCATATAGTGCAAAAATAATCACAAAGAACCAAGGGAGGTAAATTAGGTTCCCCCCAAGAACTGTTTTGCTAGAGGTTTCTGAGCAGATCCCCTGTTACCATCAGGAAATATTAAACTTGGAAAATGAGGTCTAAGGCTACCAACATGCCCAACACATGGAGAGATCCCGGTAGAGAAAGAAGACAGAATGAGACTTATCTAAATCTTATCAGTTACGTTTCTATCACTCATAACTGGAAGATACCTAACTAATACTCAGAGGCATCTATCAAGTGAAATATATAGGAACATTAGGAAGTAAGTGCAAGAGAAAACTTTCCAAAGAACATGGAGTTAGGGGTTTCCAGCAAAATGGTTAATATAAACAGTTGAAATATCAAGCTGCTGCTTTCCACTGTGCCCCTGAAAGAGGAAGTGGTATCATAGGCCTTAAGTGCAGAAGACAACAAAGGTAGCTGCCTAGGACACCTGAGAGGGAGCAGGTGTCCTAAATCAGAGCTGCCACCACCAGCCCGGACCGGGCCCCTTAGGAAGCAGAAGGCAAGTACGTGGTGGACCCCAGTGTTGCCAACAGGACTGTGGAGAAGCTCTTTATGAATTCGAAGCAGGCCCACAGCAATGGCAACAGAATATCATTGACCATTCATTCCTCTGCAACACCATATTTCACAAGTGGGGAAAATATCAGCAAGTGAGTTTGAAACTTATGTCACAAGTAAACAGCTTTTCAGTCCTGGGAGCAATTACATCTGCACATCAAAAACTCAGACTGTACAACCAAGTACCTCCAAAAGTTCTGGTTGTTTACTGCGGAACAATTGTAACAGAAGGAGGGAAGGAAAAGAAAGTCAACATTGACTTTGAGCTGTTCAAGCCAATTAATACATCATCGAATTCGTGTAACAGCAAATTCCATACAAAGGCTTTTACAACACTACCTTCAATCAACAGCAAGTTTGCCTTCATTGTAGTAAATAGATGATAGTGGTGCACTTTTGGCACATTCCAAGAAAATACAAGAGAAGTCCTGCACAAATTCACTGTGGATCTTTCAAAGAAACACGGTGGAGGAGGTCAGACAAGCCTGTGTTTTGCCCATTTAAGAATGGAAAAACAACATAGCTATGTCCAGAAAGTAGCAAAGACTTATACAGCTGCTCATTTCTGGGAACAAAATGACTGGTCTTCATTTAGGTGAAGACTTTAAAAGTGATAGCTTTGATCAGAGGTTGCAACTGAAAGTTTTAAAGTTAGTTAATAAATCCTGTGGTGGTAAAAATGGATTCAACCAAGCTATTGAGTCATGTGCTGAAGTCCTCTCTGATGATCCTTTGATGAAATTAGCCAGGACATGGACAAGAACTGTTTTGGACTTGAAGATACACTAAAAGCATTGGATGTTGAAGCTGTAGAGATTCTAATAGAATGTGAAATCTAGATGTAATGAGATATGTTCTTCATTGCCAAATCACAGAGGAAGAGAAATTTTCTTTTCAATATCCAGTTTTCTGGATACTTCCAGAACAAGGACTAATTATTTCACAGACAAAATGACAGAGTAGGAACATGAGGTGATGAAATCATGTCCCTTTTGGAATGGTTTGATAACAACTATAAATAATTTGAAGCTATAGTAGAAATTGTCACAGATAAGTCACAAGAAGGATTTCAATATGTGTTAGGTTTGGTGGAATTGGAGGTATCTTGCAGTACTGAGTAGATTCCCAGGGAATGGAATACCAATGAGGAGATGGTAAATTCTTTGACTTTTCTGACTACTAGGTAGTCAATATGGCTTCAGCAAAGCATGGCTCACTCTCCAGCATCCAACTCAAGGAGCATACCCATGGTCCAATACAGACAGATTCCTTCCCTACAACTGGAACTTTTCCAGAGTTTAGCCCATGAAAACTGGATATTGAAAAGAAAACTGAAAAAACACCAGGCCCAGCCTTGCACTTTGGTTTATCTTGATGTCAGCACAGCAGCCTACAACTAAGTTCCTAAATGTTACTTTGGACTAATTTTGAAAAAGAATTTCAGGTTTTCACTTGATAGTAAAATTGTCTGCCATTGTATTTCATGAAAAATGATATTTTAACCTTCATACATAGAAGCAAAAATGCTTCAACTGCTGTAAACCTTCAAAAGTTAATAGCAGTGAGATCATGAAAAAATCATAAGCCAACTTCAAGGTTCAAAGATCAATTTTAGGTGAAATGAAAGCTATATAATAAGATAGGAATTAGTAAGGCACAAAAATAAGAATTTTCTTTATAAATACAGAATGAAATTGATAATCTAAAAGCTAGATGATAATTTTAATGATCTTTGAAAAGAATAAAATGCTGACCACACATCACTGTCATCATGAATAGACATTACAAGTCACCTTCTATTTTGAAAGTGTCAACATAGACTCTTTCCCCCTTGAGAGGCTCCTGGCCACAAGTACCAAGAGGACAACCTGGTGGCATCAGTATTGCATGTGCTCTGTGACTCTTCCAGAGACTTGAGCATCCAAACTCTCTACCAAATGTTCTTCATGATGACATAATCCTGTTAGAAAGACCAATAGAATTGACTCTATGTATAGTTTGCAATTTTTCTCCTTTCCTGGTTTTTTATCTCTGAAAAATATTTCACATAAATACTTTTTTCCTTCTCCATACTATCATGACCTCTTCCTTCTTGCTTCCTCTTTTTCTCTCTCTCCCCCCTCTATCTCTCTCTGTCTTACTTCATACAATCCATGCCTTATTTTCTTATCTTTATATAATCAAACAAATGACAAGTATGTATTCGATACTCAATATATTTCAACAGATTTGATGCTGTAATCCACAAAAATTTAAAAAGTAAGAGTTTCATCTATGTTATGGTGTTAATATAGGGTTTTAGAAAGTAAATAAATGAGGAAGAACTTGCAAGGTATCAGAAGGAAAAGTAAGATAAGAATTCAGTCAAGGAGCCTTGAGGTCACATAAACCATACCTTCTACCCACAATTCAGGTCCTCTACAGAATATTTTCATATCTCCCTGAACTTATTTACTTTTCATTCATCAAGTATTCATCATAAACACTTTATTCATCAAGACTGCCCTTGCTACTAGAACTACCAGTCTGTATTACATGTTCTTTCTTTCTTTCCTTTCTTTTTTTTTTTTTTTGTAACCAGATAGCACACTTTCTACCCCATAGTCAGTGTTTGTAGTCTCTGGAATCCAGTTAACACCCTAAAAGCAAGAATTTAGGAGGGTGTAGATCAGCAATAAGAATGCTTCCCTGATATTCACAAGACCCTAGATTTTACCCCAAAGCCTCAAAAAATATTGAATAGGGGTGCCGGAGGGTTGCTCAGTGGTTCCGGCTCCTGCCTTGCAAGCGCAAGGTCCTGAGTTCGATCCCCGGTATCCACATATAATGCTGGGCATGGAGACACGCCCACCAACAATCAACACTACATACTACAATGCCGGACATGGTGGCTCACGTCTGTAAACCCAGCACTCGGGAGGCAGAGACAGGAGGATTGCTGAGTTCGCGGTGGCTTGCCTGGGCACCATAGTGAGCACAGGGCCAGCCTGAACTACAAAGCGAGACCCTGTCTCAAAAGCAAAAAAAAAAAAAAAAAAAAAAAAAATATTGAATAGGAAGAAAGAATGCAATTAATTTTATCATTTATATTCTCTGCTAACTTATTTATTCATCCAAGACTTACTGAGTACCTACTATGTGCAGCATGCCAACATCTAGGAAACAAGCAATACTACATCTCAAAATAAGGCTGAAGAGTAGGTTTTTCCAGAAGTTATATGAACTAAGTCTGTCTGCACAGTTTATTTTCCAAGTCACTCCTGTTATCTTAACAGCCCATGCCTATAATCATCAGTGAAACTCCATAAGGAAAATGATGAAATCATGTCCTTTGTCCTCAATTGTATTCAATAAGGTTAGACATTCCTGAGAGATCAAATATGAGGAGCCTTAAAAGTCTGCTGAGTTGAGTCTTAGATGTTCTTTCACGCTATGCCAGGTATGTTGAGGAGACGTGCAGGGATGGATACTCAAGGCAGTGGCGTGGAGCCCGAACGTGAGGTCAAGAGGTTTGGATCTCATCCAAAGGAGACAGAACATGGTTTCTAGGGTACAGAATGGATGTCTGGAGGGCTTTTTTATGTTTGAGCTATTTATAGGGGAAAAAAAACAACAATAAAGGGTGAAAGGTTGGTTGCAAATGAGAAGAGAGACAGAAAACAACAATGTTTTAAGAGAGAAGTTGGGAATGGAGTACATGAGGCTCCACAAGGACTCACTTTTCCTCAGGAAAATTGAGGAGCTAGAGTGAAAATAAAAGTTTCTCAGAAAATAAAAGTCAAAGTCATTGGCCAGGATAGGGGCAGGTTTTGGTTGGGACCTTTGTGCACATGCTAAAACTGGTTGTCATGGGACATTAGAGCTTCCTAAGGACAGAAATGAGGCTTCTCCTTCGGAGGGGTAGTTACCATGAAGCTAGACTGCTTGAAGAAGAAATTAAAGCCATGCTGAATAGTAGCCTGGAAAAAAAAAAAACAGACAGTTGGAACTGGGAAGGATAGAAGAAGAGCCAGAGACCACCAAGATGGTTTAGGATTTTATTTGTTTAAAACAAAAACTTAGAGTGTAGTCTTGGATTTATGAAACTGTGGCAGAAGGATAAATATTGTTTTAAATTTTAAGGCTGGAACAGAAAGGTCAAACATGTTTTCCCTCATGAAATACTGTGTTGACAAGGATTTCAAGGGTCTTCCCTTGCTTTGGCAGCACATGTACTATAAAGGGATCAAAGTGCCCATCTAGGTTAAGTGGAAGAAAGTGTCATAATCAGTGAGTCATTTCTGCACTAAGGGACTATAGGGGCATATGGCAAGCGTGTGCCCCTCCTGTCTAGGCCGTCCACATGAACACTAAATTTGCCTAGGACTTCAGATCAGTAAGGTGAGACAAACACTAAATGATGAGGTAGGGAAGGTTAGATACCAGTTGGATAAGCCTGAAAGAGAATGGATTTTGCCATGGTAACAGAAGAGTAATGATCTGGAAATTATGATAAGGAATGAAGAAATTGCTGATAAAATAGTCAAAGGGAGGAGAGTAAGAGGAGAGGAAGGGGGCATTAAAGCAAAGGAGTCCTCATGTAACCATGAACTTGTTCTCTATAAGGTATCTCCTTCAGCTTAGGATGCAGACAACCTTATTTAGTTCTGTGCATAAAGCACTTAGGTACATCAGAGTATTGAATTGGATTGTACATGGATAAGTGAATAAAGATAATCTGAAATACCATTCTGAAATGGCACTCGGATACAAAGCTGTTCATTCAAAGGCTATTTTCCTTAGCCTAACTTCCATCTAGTTTTTCATTCTCTCCCACTACTTGGGAATTAACTAAATAGGCGGCCCTGCATAGGCTGGTTCATATGCTCATAGTCAACACCTAGTTCCATCTCTTCCTGCTTGTCCCCACCCCATGCAACATACCTCCACCACAGATGTTTTCTTTGTTTCTTTCTGACCCCTAAAATCTTTCATGTCCTTCCAAGCCCAGTCCATCGCCCATTCATTTCATGAAGTCTTCCTTTCATATAAGCAAAGTGTAACTTTGTCCCAGCCCTTCACCATTTGAACCTACTTATACTTGCAAGCGTGACTAACTTCATTTTCAGTCCTAAACAATCCTTACTGGGGCTGGGGATTTAGCTCAAGTGGTACCGCTCCAACCTTAGACACACAAGGGCCTGAGTTCGATGCCTGGTACCGCAAAAAAAAAAAAAAAAAGAAAGAAAAGAAAAGAAAAGAAAAACAATCCTCGCTGATCTCTTGTATGTAAGAACAATCCATATCTCCCACTTCTTTTTGGCATCACCACTAATGAGCACATGCTAGATACTCAGTCAATAACTAGTGGATGAATATATGAACGTTTTAAAGAAAAAGTCATGAATTATTTCTTCCTTCCATTCATCACCTTCGCAAAGGGATGGGGTGCTCTTAAACAGTAGAATGTAGGACCCGCACAAGGACTGGAGCATGAGTCCAACAGAGAAGGGAGGGAGAAATCCAACTTTAATTCACACCCCTGCAGAGAGATTGGTAGTAGAGAGGTGAGAGCTAAAGCCAGCTGAAGGAAATGGGGGAGGGGTGCGCCTTCTCCCCAAGCCTGGAGGGCCCTTCTGCTGTCACTCGCCAGAGCATGTAGCTCTTCTGACAAGCCCCCATTACCCCATCGCTCTCTCAGATGGTGGGCAGTGGAATCGATATTCCCAAGGCTTTAAAAAGCTCCCAAATGTTGTGCTGCCATCCATTCAACAACAGGGGGAGAAATAAGGCAGGAAAAAAAAACTGATGTTGGCTTCTTATTTTGCTTATGTTGTTAAAAGCTGCTCCAGTGCTGCAGTTCTGGAATAGGTCCCCTCTTTCTTTGAAAGCATGCTGTGTGATAGACTGTCATTTGTCCCCTGCTTCCAGAAGAGCCAGCTGGCAGCTAAGTGCTAAAGCCAGTGACTTGCATGTGTTTTTCTGACATTTAACAAATGGGAACAGCTTGCAAATCTGCATTAACTCACTCTGTCTCACAAATAATCAGGGCCTACGCAGTGTAGACACTGGGAACATTAGCTCCGACACAAAAGAGTGAGAGGCTGGGGGGTGGGAGGCGACAGAAAACAAGTCAGCAAATAACGGATGTTTTAACGAAGGGATGATTATAACAAAATTCTGGTTCAGAGGGAAGAGTTTTGAAGTCATTTTTGTTTTCCAACAAGCCACTGCTGATGATGCTAAATCCATCTGTCAAGGCCTGGCTTTGCAGCTTGAAGTCATCTTGTCTGCACCTCACAAATGCTGATCTGTTGGTTGCTTCCATTCTGCACATACAGTTTTGAATTCCGTAGGCTTCAAAGCAAAGGTTCTCTTAGAAGAGCTGTATCTACCAGCAGTGGACGCTTGCAAAGCTCACCACACCACAGATCCCCGACCCTACATTCACGTTGCATTACAGCATCTGCCACATGATTTCTTACAAAAACACATCTCCCAAAATTAGGGTACAGGCCCAACCAATGTTTGCACTATAGATTTAAAATTAGTGCAGGGTACTTTTTCTTTTAAAGTGATTTCAGGATAGGCACTACCAAACTCTAAATATTTCATCCCTTTAGAAGATAGCTGTATTTGTGATGTTCTAGCCCCTTTTCCCAAATATTCAAAGAAAACAAGACCCTTAATTTTAGTAAACAGAGAAGTAGATACAGCAAGAAATGTATTTGGGACAGATTTTGAAAAAATCTCATTTCTAGAACAGTTGAAATGAACTTGTACTTTCCTTAAACTTTCAGGAAGAATCATGATAAAGCCTCATATTTTCAGTCAGCCTTCCCACACTGTGACAAAATACCTGACACCCACAATTTATGGAGGAAAGGTTTACTTTGGCTCATGGGTTCAGAAGATTACATCCATCTCTAGCTTTGTGGCAAAAGGATTTAATAGAGGAAAGCTACTCCCATTTGTCACAGCCAGGAAGCAGAAGAAAGGAAGTAGCTAGAGAGAAGAATACATCCTTTCAGGTCATGGCTCCAGTGACCCATCTTGTCTAGGCCCCACATCCTAACAGCACTTTTTACCATAAACTCATCAATACATAACTCCATCACCTTCCAAGAGCTCCACTTCTAACATTTGAGAATTGAGGGAAACATTTTAGATTCAAATCATATCACATGATCACCATCCTCCTTTTGAGTTTTGGGAGAAAAATATAGGCCCTGGAACTGTCTAAAGGAGAAGATTTGGAGGTTCAATATTAGGTTACCTGATTTCAGAACATTTTCACAAAAATCAAGGATATGTATTTCCTCAACCAAGGATGTGAATGCCCAGGAAGGCAGTTACCAGGCTTTGAGAGCAGACAGCTGGAGGGCTAGTCATGGTCAGAATCACCTTGAAGACCAAAATTTTCAGGAATCCAAAAAACTAAATATTTAAGTGAAGCAATGGTGGCTAAAAGAACTGCCACAAAGTGGCAATTCCCAGTGGAACAGATAGATATCTGTATCTCTGGAGACAGACAGAGGAAGAGATATTTTGACAAGGCCTCCAGCCCAACAAGGAAGCAAAGGAAAATATCAACTAGGATTTCAGATGCAAGTGAGCATCTGAAATTCATAAAGCCAAGTAGTCAGGACAAGATGCTCTTGTGACCTTAAGTCAGTGTTCCCATTCTATAACCTTAACTGAGCTGTCTGTGACTCCAGGAAAAAAGACATGAAAAAAATAAGGCCTATTCCTCTAGTATAAGACTTCACATGTGACTGCATGAACCTGAGGTCTTACAAAACACTTGAATGCTGATAAATCCCATGGTGGGAGTCTGGGGAAAAATAGTTAGAAATAACTCTTAAAAACAAAAGATTAGCACATTGGGCCAGAGGGTTAGCTCAGTGGTTCTGGCGCCTGCCTCGCAAGCACAAGGTCCTGAGTTCGATCCCCAGTAACCACATATAATGCTGGGCGTGGAGACATGCCCACCAATAATCAACACCGCATACCACAATGCCGGACGTGGTGGCTCACGCCTGTAATCCCAACACTCGGGAGGCAGAGACAGGAGGATTGCTGAGTTCGCGGCGGCTTGCCTGGGCACCATAGTGAGCTCAGGGCCAGCCTGAACTACAAAGCAAGACCTGGTCTCCAAAAAGCAAAAAAAAAAAAAAAAAAAGATTAGCATATTGTCTCTCTGAAATGTGACAGAGTTAAAGAATATATGTACCTGAGTCAGGCAGAAATCCTCACTGACATAATATATTTTTAAAAATTGTATATCCTAAGTAAATAATTCTGCATCCAAATTTTTTTATCTTCCCTGTCTGTGGCATAGCTCCAAACCTTGTGTTTAGGTGGCTTTCTTCATAAATAATTATTCCTCAACTCCAAGCATCCCTCATCTTTACTAACTGTACTCGTGTTATTAGCATTCTGTTACTGTGATAAAATATCTAAGACAACCAACTTAAAAGAAGAAAGGTTTATTTTGACTCATAGTTTCAGAGATTTCAGTTTGTAGTTGGTGGACTCTGATGTTCTCTGGGACTAGGACAGGCCAGGTCATCGTGGCAGCGCACACACAGAGCAAAACTGTTGATTCAGGATGGCTTGAAGTGAAGAACACAGAGGGTGGAGTAAGCACACCCTGAATGATGGTTTCCTTCCTCCATGCTCCATGTCCTAAAGCTCCCACCACCTCTCAATAGTGCTACACGCTACAGACTAAGCCTGAAACACACAGACTCCTGGGAGACACTTTCCAACCACAGCACCATCCTAAACTAAACCATTGTTACTGTCAGCTTCACAGCAACGGGCTCTGAAGCCTTTCTTGATTCCATTTTGCCTCTGTCCAGTTTCTTTAAAATAATCTACTTCTGTGAACCCCCTGCTGAAAACTATACAACTCACACTATTCAAAATGTATATTAAGACACCCCAGGCTTCCACTCAAACTCATGGGAATAGTGCATAAGATATTTGTTTAAGCCGGGGGATTAGCTCAAGTGGTACCATGTCTACCTTGTAAGCACAAGGGCCTGAGTTTGACCCCCAGTGCCACACATACAAAAATATATATATTTTATATATATATTTATATATAATACATTTATATATTTCTTTTATATATATGCATCTGAGTATAAATATATATTATACAAGTATAAATATAAATGTATTTATACTCATATATATTTATATTCATACATATTTGTTTTTATATATATATATTTGTTTAAACATGGAATGTTACATTTTCAATGAAAGCAATACTTCCATATCAGCCAAATACTGTACAGTTTCATTGTACTATATTTCATTCAGTAGCATCATAGTTTTGTAAAGATGGGTTTTCAATGATTATTTTGACTAAAAAACCAATGTCATATGATAATTATCTAGAAATAGGAAATAAAGGTAGAGGTATCCAATTTGGATTCCAAGGTTGAGAAACTGTATAGTGCCCAATAGGTAAACATGTATAATTAATAAGTGATTATAGCTCTTAATTATATTATGATTTTCTTTCTATTCATATTCTTTCAAAGAACTCCTAAACTATTAGGCCATAAGGACTTATTAAATGCTAATAAGTAAATAGGGGTTTTAAGAATATCTTCTGACCTAAGGGTACTATGAACCAAGGATACTTGAGAATTTTTGCCTCTGATCATTGCTGCTTACTCTCAAGATAAAGTCAAAAAAATCTTGATCACAATTCACAGGACCTTGGGTGGTCTCTTCTCCAGCTTCATCTTACTCTCCTTTTAACTGATTTCCAGTGATGCTAGGACTTCTTTACTGCCAAGAACACTCAGTCCTTCTTCCAGGTCTATATACAAATTCTTCTCTTTGTACACAAAGATCTTCTCTCCCCGTCTTACTCCTTCAGCCCCTACCGCAGATACTCCCATCCTTGGTTATCACTGCCTCAGGCCTCGGGTAATTCTCCAACTTAACCTCACCACATAAAGTAGATTAGGAGACAGGGAATGTAGATCAGCAGTACCTTAGGTACTTAGTATGTACAAGGGCTTGTATTCAATCCACAGCATAAAACAATAATAATAATAAAATAAAATAAAATAGATTCATTGTTTCTTGCTTTATGTTTCCTTCAAAACAAATTTACATAAAAGGCAATGTATTAAAATGGTTAATGCACAAATCCTGGAGCCAAACTGGCAAATAAAAAAAAATCCCAATCCTGCTGCTGGCTAAGTTGCTTAATAACTCTGTACCCTATTCATAAAATAAGATTACTGATAGTGCTTGTCTCATAGGGCTATTATATGATTAAATGAGCTAATATACATAAATTGTTTAGAATAGTACATATGGCAAATGTTTTCTCTTACTGCCTACTCTACTGAGCTGTACGAAGACAAAAATGATGGCTGTTGTGTTAATTGTTGCATCATAATCATTGTATCACAGCATTGAACAATATCTGGCACACAAGAGGTACAATAAATATTTATGAAAACAGGGAAGAAACATGGTCTTGGCTCTTGGTCTTGACACTCTGCCTCTTGAGCTGAGAGTACCTAGCTATGGCGAGCTCAGTGTGAGACCACAGAACCCTGGGAGGCGAGAAGCCAAGTACCTCATCCTGCTCCACTAGGCCAAGTGCTGCAAGAGTAGCGAGATTCATTTTTAGTCCTCAGTTCTTACTTTCTTCTACATTTACTATTTTATCAAACTTGAGTAGCATAGAAAAAGACTGGACATCAAGACAAGACACGTCAATTGTGATGCTCATGCTCTGCTGCCCCTCCCCCAGACAACGTTTAACAGACTCTTGCTAGGTCTGGTCTCTTCCCAAAACACGGAGCCAGAATTTATGAGAAGGGTATGAGACCAAAACACTGGAAAAGTTCCTGAAGGGATGTCTTCAATTTCTGGACAGAATGTATTAAAAGATCTGAAAACTCAGCAACTCTGCTGGAAGCCTAATTTAAAAACAGTAAACAATAGCATTAAAAACTAACAGGATGTTAACTTTTGAGTTTTGCTAATTGTACTATAGTTATGCAAGATTTAACATTTGGAAAAGTTGTGTCAAGGCTATGAAAATAATTTGCACCATACTGTATTTTCAATTTCCTTCTCTGCATCATCTAGCAGCTGTTGGATTGATTTTTCATGTTCTCTTGCTATTTTTAAGAAATCTTTCTTTTCATGATTGCTAATGACAATCCTGACTTCTATCTCTGATATTCTGTCCCCGTGTTGGCTCATTCTTCTGTGTATACTTTCAATGGAATCTTTAATCTCCTGGATATCTGCTGGAATCTGTTTCACGGATTACTGCATGGATTTTTTTCCCCATGTTAGATGTTCATGGTTTCCATCATTTTCCTAAGCACCTTTTAAAATCTTTATCAGTTCTAGAATCACTAACCATGTCTTTCATTATGGTCACCATCTCTGTAGTTATCTGAGAAACTATTTCTCATTTTATTTTATCGTAGAGCCTCATTATCTGTTTTGTTACTTCTCCTGTTATCACTTCAGAGTGTCCAGGTGGGTGGCTTTCAAATTCATTCAGCTCACTACACAATAGGTTTGCCTTTGGTGAACTGGAAATTTGGGTCTTTTCATTTTCTGTTTTCTTTTTTAAGTTTAATTGATGCTTGTAAACTGAGTATGGTGGGTAACTTTACTGCTAGTATTTAGAACTTTTAGTAAATGACTACTTTAAGATGTTTTCCAGGGGAAGCTGCCTTCTGGGTTTTAAGCCTGTTCCAAGATCCTACTTCTTCAATTTATTAGGGGTAAGATATTGCTGCTTATTTGGTCTAATATCTAGTTCTTTGGCACTAGCCTGTATTATTGTTTATGACCCTTATACAATCTCAGTCTTGGCACACTGGGAAGAACAACTGATTAGAACAGTTATCTTATCTTGACTAAAGTAGTGCAATCAGCAGTAAAAACAGAATCAGATACAGCCTAGAAAATGATGCAGCCTAGAAAACACAGCCTGTGGTAACTATTAATTTGCCACCTTTAACTATATTAACTAGATTTGCGGTCACATAACAAAATCTAAAATAAACTGGAAATTATATACAATAAATATGCTTTCAGTATAGCAATTTTACTCTCAGGTAAGAAATATTTTAAAGGGGTTACAGAGAAAAAAAATAGAGAAATTAAGAAGAGGGACACCAGCACTCGGGAGGCAGAGACAGGAGGATTGCTGAGTTCACAGGGGCTTGCCTGGGCACCATAGTGAGCTCAGGGCCAGCCTGAACTACAAAGCGAGACCCTGTCTCAAAAAAAAAAAAAAAGATTATGGTGTTCATGCAAATAAAATTGAATATGAGAAAGACAGAAAATAATTTCACAAAAAAGCAGTATTTTCAGTTGTTATTAAATGATCAGTCTCATTATTGTACTGACATTAATTTGAATTGAACTTTGGTGAATTTGGCCTTTAATGTCTTGCATTTTTTTACTCAAGTTTCCCTCCTGAGCGCTAAGGGCCCCTGTGTATATCACGGTCAGATTCCCACACTGTTTATTCAACTAATCTCCCTCATCTCTTTCTGCTAGGAGATTCCTACAACCACGAACTGAAATCAAACTCTGGAGATGATGAATTTCATGTGTTAGTTTGAGCGGGCCAAGAAATACCAAGATACTTGGTCAGACATTATTCTGAGTATTTCTAGAAAGGTATCATTTTTGGATATCATTTACATGGAAAAAAGTGTATTTGAGTAAAGCAAATTACATCCCACAACGTGAGTAAGCCTGAAGAGAACAACAACAAAACAAAATAGCCTTGTCTTTTGGCCCCAACTCAAGGAAAAGATGAACAGAGAATACAACAGTCCTATGGACTGTCTTCAAACTTCATCTGTAATTTCAGCTCTTGGTAGCTCAAAAGCACACAGCCTTTTAAGTCCAACTGGAACATGTGCACTCCTGGGTCTCTGAGTCCTACAAAGTTAGGAATCACTACCCTAAAAAATTATGAAAGTCATTCTTTTTATTAAATCTTTCTTCTCTCCACTCTCTCTTTCCCTCTCTCTCCTTCCCTTTATTTGTATATATGTATGTGTGTAGATATATTCTTATCTTTATGTAAATACACATCAATTGGTTTTGTTTCTCTATAACGACTAACCAAAGGAAGCAGAAATGATACTAATTGCTGGACTCAGGAAGAGAAATGCAAAGACAAAAGATCAAGACGTTTCACCAGGCACTTGAAACCAGAACTGTTGACTAGAGAACCAACTAAGGAAATAGATCATATGTGCTGTGTAATTATAAAGAACAGAAGTGGAAGCAGGAGAAGGTAAGAAGATGCTTGTTTTATTATCCAAATCAATGTGTCCAAAGTGGCAGAAGCAGAAAAAGAGTTGGATCCTCATTATTGGGATCAGTAACGTCAAGCATAAAATGAAGATGATAATAGCACCTACTTCACAAGGTTGTCATAAGGATTAAGTGACAGAGTGGAAGGAAAGCGCTCAGACAGTGACTGACTATAGGTGCTAAGTGCAGTACACTTGGCTGCACACGTTATTATTAGTCTGCCCTCTCCTTTGAAACGTAAAGCCAGAGAAGTGCAAAATGCAATGGAAATGAACAGAGGCAAGAATAAATAAAATACAGTACAGATGGTTCCTGGCATACGATGGTTCTATGCACAATTTTTTTCTTTATTTTGGTGCAAAAGCAATATGTATTCAATAGGAAACACACTTCAAAATTTAAAATTTTGGTCCTTTCCCTAGCCAGCAGCATGATACACAATATTCTCATATAATGCTGGGTGGTAGCAGGAAGTGACAGCTTCTAGTCAGCCACGCAAACAAGAGTAGAGAACCACGCTTTAAGTGCTCTGTGTCACTAAGATTTGATGTTCTATTATTTAGGTGTATTACATGCATTTTCAACTTACAATATTTTTCACCCAATGAGAGGCTTATTCAGATGAAACCCATGTATAAATTATTATCCCAAAGCTGAGAGTTGTGGCTCATGCCTATGATCCCAGCACTTGGGAGGCAGAGGCAGGAGGACTGCTGAGTTCAAGGCTTACCTGGGCTATATAGTGAATTCAGGGCCAGCCTGAACTACAAAACGAGACCCTGTCTCCAAAAATAATTAATAACCCAAGGAATATTAATTCATTAATATCTCTAAATCTTTGTGAAAAGTAGATAGGATCTGATTGGTTAGCATATCCTTTAGTAGATATGCAATTCCATATAGGAACACATTACACAACTTCTATATACATATGTGGCTCTCCTGCCCTTGCAGTGTCTATCAAATGGGTCTTCACTCTTTCCCAGAATTCTCACGCATCACTTTTACTACTACATTTATTCACTCCCTACTCTGTTCCAGGCACCATGTTGGATCCCAGTAAATTCACCAGTATAGCCAGGCATGGTGGCTCATCCCTATAATCCCAGCACTCAAGAGGCAGAAGCAGGAGAATTGCTGAGTTTGAGGCTTGCCTGATACATAGTGAGTTTAGGGCCAGCCTGAACTACAAAGAGAGAGACCCTGTCTCAAAAAAAAATCAGTATAAATTCTGAGTTGAGAAATTCACAAGTCTTAGTTGCAGGGACAATCTAGTATGCTAATTCAAGGAGTTGAGCTGCTAAATTTAGATCTGTGTTTACAAATCTGTCCATATTTTTTATTTTTCAAAAAAATTAAGGATCAAGACTAAGTGAATTATATTCATTCCAGATATAAACTTATAAATTTAGAAACCTATTCAAAATTTCCTGAAATTGCTCATGACCCTTCAACATAAAAGAACTTCCTTATCCTTTATATCATCTCAAATTTCAATATTATCCACTATTGAGTATCAGTGGCCTCTGATATAACCAAAATAGCCTAATATTACCCCACTGTATCTTTTAATACAATCTCCTACAGCTTACCTCTTGTACACATTCTATATTCTAGGCCAATTCAACACTTATGTCCTTAAATCACTCCATACTCTCCTACTCAAATGCTTTAGCTCTCAACCTTCTCTTAACCTGAAATTATTTCCTACTATCCTCTATCTAAAAGATCATTCTTTAATGTATGACTCAAGGAAAGTGGTTCCCAATCCATAAACTGCCCCACTTGTATCAATTAACTACAATTATTTTTAACATGAACATTTCACCTCTCTGGTGAAACTTATTCTCTCATATATTCAAGTGTCACATTTGTTACTGACTTTGGTCATGTGGTCATTACTGACAGGTCAATACTCTTCATTTCACCCTGAACTTTGTGCCTCTTACAGTGTATTTTTTAATGAATAATAGCCTGAGAGCAGTGATGTACTGGGAAAAGTTTAACAATGGACAGTCTAGAGGAAAAAACAATTACATGTAAGTGAACAACATGAAAGTAACACTAGAAGAATGTTGGAACTTCACACATTGGTCAAAGGAAAGGAACTTCCTTCATCAGATCAATGTTTAAACACCAAAAGAACATTTCCTCAATAGTTGTCATATTCCCAGTGCAACATCTTCAGAGACAAGACATTTATAGGCTTAATGTGCATTATTATAATTTTCACCAAAATTTTTGAGTCCAGATATTAATATTGTTGTGTCAATTTCATTGGATTAAGAAACGTGGAAAGGATTAGTAAAGCATAGTGCAGGGTCAGTGTAGGTGGGTCATGGAGTTCTGCTCTTGGCAACTAAACAAAATTATTTACCAGCCTTTCCTTGGTTCTTTTCCCCAGCTCCACTTCCTTGCCCTGCCCATCCACCGTTAGGTCTATGCCTTGGAACAGATCAATCATAGACTGAAACGGTAAGTTAATTAAACCTTAAACCTCCTTTAAGTCACTGATATCAGCTTCTATGTCTCAGTGACAGAAAGCTGACTGATACACTACACAAGAAACCAAACAATAAATCAAATCCTACTTTGTAGTATTTGCTGATTTCTATTGTGTAAATGCATTCAACATGGCTGACTTTCCTCTTCTGATATAATGCTACTTCACTTTGTGCCCAGCCTGCTGGAACTTGCTCAAGCATCATCAGCTCTAAGGAAGTTTTTCAAATCCCTGGTTCCTATCTCAACATTCCTACCACTTCTTCTGTGTTCCCAGAGCACAAGACTTAAAGCATGCCCTAAATTAGGTTCCTTGACTTTATAGAGGCTTGTTCTCCAAGCTAAGTATTGAAAATGAAAACAGGGAACATTCAAGAGACAGAAGTCCAGTGTGGTGGTGCAAAATCTTTCCAGCAGCTCTTTCTCACAATGACTAAGGGATGCCCTCCTGCTCTGGATCACAGGAAAGTTCACTCACTGGTCTTTCAGGCAACTGATGAAACAGCAGGGGCCCACTCTCAAATTCTGAGATGGTAGTCGTTCCATCTTCAAGAAGTTTGTTTGACAACCCTGTCTACTTAAAATAATGTGCTTCAAAGTGTCATACCAGAAAAGCAGAGCACTGGATCAAGCTATCTTCTCTATCCAAGAGTAGCAAAATGTAGAGGCTGTAACCTCCTATGAGGCTGTAAGACTTTCCCACTCATATTCACAAGGTGGTCCTCTGCCTTGATAGATGATTCTTTTTCAAAATTTTCTTGGTACATTTTATACATACATTATGATCACATTCAACATTGAGAACTTGTACCTGTACATGACACATCTTGATTCTCATATTTCCCATTGTTCTGCCTCCCTATAACCCCCACCTCCTGTATACATATTTCTTTCCTTTTTCTGTCAAGTTTTATCTTTCTCTTCTTTATTTTCCCCTACTCACCCTTTCCCTTTTCCTTCTGCACATTTTTTTTCCTATTTCACATTACCTATAATGCATTTTGGCATTCATTTACACATTCTGTTTTTCTTACTATAGAAAAGATATGGTATTTACACATCTGTGTCCTATTTATTTCACTTATGAGTATGTCCTCAAGGTATATCTACTTGAGTACAAATGGCTCAAATTTATCATTCTTTATGGTTGAGTAATATTCCTTTTAAAACATCCTCTTCTTCCAGTTTCCCATCGATGGGCATTTTGACTGTTTCCGTGATTTAGCTATCACAAACTGAACTGTTATAAACATGGGTGCACATATTTCACTGTGGTATGAGTCTGTTCATTGGTTTGTGTATATATCCAACAGGGGAATATCAAGGTAAATGGGACCTGAAGTCTTGGTTTTTTAAAGAATCTCCACGCTGATCTCCACAGTGGCCACACCAGTGTACATTCCCACCAACAATGGAAAAGTTTTCCCTCCTCCCTACAGTCCCACCAGCATTTGTTGTTGGTGGATTTGAAGATAGCAGCCACTCTTTGTGGAGTGAGATGAAGTCTCATTGTTGTTTCCATCTGCATCTCTCAAATGACCACCGATGTTGAACATTTCTTCATGATTCTTAGCTGCCTTTACTTCATCATCTGAAAAAAATGTCTGTTCATTTCAGATGCCCATTGTTTAACTGGGTCTTTAAATTTGGGAGGATATTTTAACGTTTTTGTATACTCTAGATAGTAGTACTTCATCTGAGAAAAAGCTGGTAAAACTCCTTTCCCATAATGTAAGTTGTCTTTTGCTCTGTAGTTTTCTTTTGCTATGCAGAAGCTTTTCAGTAAGGTGAGATCCAGCTGTTGAATCCTGCTAGTTCCCATGCTGCTGAGGTTTTGCTCATAAAGTCTTTCCCAATGTCTTCAAAAGTTCTACCTATCCTATTTTCCAGAGGGTTTAGTGTTTCTGTTTTGATAGATGGTTCTTAAACTGAATAACAAATTTTTTCTAGGAACTACATCACATCCCAATTTACTCTTACCATGTTTGCTAATGTTCTCCTCTGTCATAATCTTCAGCAGTTTACAAGGAAATTTATGCTTTATAATATATTTATAATATACTTTGACCAATATAAATAACTTCCTACTTCATAATTTTTATTCACAACAGTTTATTCTCATAAACAATGTTACCAATACACTCCAAAGATGACTCTCTGTAGATAGTAAAATGTATGTATACAGCTGGTAGATGGCATCAAGTCAGGACTAAAACAACACCGTTGTAGACCATCCTGTGATCCACAAAACAGAGTTAAAAGATGCTAGGCTCAGATTTCCCAAACTTTATAAGCCCAAGGAAAATATAATCATAGAATGTCACAAATAGAGCCCTTAAGGCCAGGGATTTAGCTCAAGTGGTACTGCACCTATCTTGGAAGCACAAGGGCCTAAGTTCAATCCCCAATACCACAAAAAAAAAAGATTAAAAAAAAAAAAGAAATAGAACCCATGCTAACTAAAAGATTGCAAAAATCTTACCTACTTTTCTCACTACCAACTCCTTCTCTCCACTGATTATCTTGGGGGTCCTACTCATAGATATTAGTATGACAGAACCAAGATCCTGATGAAGACAGAAATGCATAGTGTTAACAACCATCCATGCATACCAAGCTGAATCATTTTCTGTGCCACTTCTGTCCCTTGAATTCTCTCTTTCTGTTTTCCTTTTCAATATTTAACTTGGAGATCAAGACTTTATAAAGTTAAGGAACTTCATTTAGGGCATTCTTTGTCTTGTGATCTGAAGTCTTGTGCAGAAGTGGTTTGGAACACTGAGATAGAAACCAAGGATTTGAAAAGGCTTCCTCAGAGCTGATGATGCTTGAGCAAGTTCCAGCAGGCTGGGCACAAAGTGAAGTAGCATCATATCAGGAGATGAAAGTCAGCCATGTTGAATGCATTTACACGATAGAAATCAGCAAACACTTTCAAACCAGGATTTGATTTATTGTTTTGCTTCTTGCAGAGTGTGTTAGTCAGCTTTCTGTCACTGATACATAATAGCTGACACCCAAGAATTAAAGAAGGAAAGGTTTAATTTGCTTATGG